>JABUQX010006920.1:32500-38969 GCA_015478945.1 Trachelipus rathkii
AATATGATATACAGTCAAATCATACGCAGAGCCAAGAAAGTTAGGTAATCGGCTGCTCCGTTGCGTAGCAATGAGGTTAATGTCAGTCTCCTTTTTTTTTAAGTTGGATGTGTGACTGGAAGATTGTCACAAACACATCTACCTTTCTGGTTTCTCTATGTGGGTAAACTTCTAATCGTTTTAACCAAGCAAGGAGTCTTACTTGTAATACTGTAACCAGATTCCGGTCGGATAACAACGATAACGTAAATCCCAGCGGACACTGTTTTTTCATTTTTCATAGAACTACTACGCCAGCCAAGGCTGTCTGACTAGCATCAGTGAAAACAGATATTTGAGCATTATTAGAATGAAAACCCAAAGGTATGCATTTTTTAGGGCCAATTTGACCATATTAAAGGCTTCTTCTGCCTCAGATTCATTTTACACTGTGTGGAGAAGTGTGGCGCACCTTTAGAACAGGAAAGAGAGAGAATAATTTCAGAAATACAGTAAGGATAAAGCGAAAACTAGTTTAGACTGGCTTATGGAGAACGTAAATCTTTGATACGTCTGGGTTTGAATATTTCGATATAAGCATTGTTTTATCTCATTAGACGAGCATGAAGCCTTCAGACACATCAAAACTTAAATATGTAACCGAGACTGTCCAATTTGGCACTTAAAAGCGCTAAGTATCAAGTAGCTTTAGCTGTCCAGTACTCGTGTTGTATCATTTCTAAAATCTTCATGTGTTCATCAGGAGTAGGAGTGGCGATGAGGATTCATCGATATAGTATATATAAAATGTCAAGGATTTTAAAAAAGGAATAAAGATAGGTCATTTTGTAAACTACGTGGGACGGAATGGAAGCCTTCTACAATACAATTATATGAGAAACTGCCAAAAGGAGTACTGATAGTTAAGAACTTTTGACAATCGGGGTGGACTTTAAGATTATAAAATGCCTTCTTTAATCTAAAACAGACAAACTTACACCATAGTAAGTTCGTAAAGTCATTTAAGTTAGAGAGACTGAAGTTGTCTCGAACACTTGTTTGTTCAGTATATCTCAAAATCGGCGTATCTATTAGATTCCATCCAGAGGTATTAAGAAAGTAAACTCGAAACACGTCGGTAAATCCGCCAAGGTTGAGTTTGAATGGAGAAAGTACTCCAGCATTACCTGCCTATCTCTCTCTTTGCCCTTATCATATAAACTAGTAGGGACTCTGCGACTTTTAATGTTTATTGGGGGACCCATAACTTAAATTTATATGGGATTAATTCATTTAAGGAATTTTCTCACCGCGGGTGGAAAGGGGCAAATTTTGCCAATCACCTATTCACTCGTATTATTAACAATCATTTTACAACACTTTTCATTTCTAATTTTTTTTTATTACATTTTGTGGAGGAATTGTCCTGATAGCTACCCCTAGAAATAATTTCTTAAAAATAATTCTTAATCATTCACATTAACCTCATGGCATCTAAAGTTTATCTATTCATTAAATAAAATTTATATTACTCTACTAGATCAGTATAAAGGGAAGGCGCGGAAGGTATTACACCGAGAACGAGTTACATTTACCTAATCATCATTGTAACATGTGACTTAAAACTCACTCCCTTGAATGACTTCACAAGATATGCCAGTTGTGGGATCAATTATAATATTTGAGCTAAAATCTAGGTTAAATTTATATTCAGTAAAAAAATCTATCCCTAAAATATTATCAATTACATCAGCTATTAAAAAGTTATGTTCATAGTCCCTCTTCAGCAGGAAGTTTATTTTTTTAGTTTTCCAATCATAAATGTTAATCTGACTTCCATTAGCCTCTGTAAGAAAACCAATAGGATCTTTCCTTTCCTCTGCAAAAGCCGTTAAAATAGAAAAGAACTCCTGTATCTAATAAAAATAATTGTTTTGAATAAGCGTCATAGATACGAAGTTGGCGATTAAATGCAAAATTTTTACATTCGTTTACATTTGAACTTTAAGAAGCATTGCAAGAATCTGCATTTTCAACTCTCATCGCAGTATTTTGGCTTGGAACTAAAGGTTCCGGCCCAATAACTGACTTTTTGTTACCTTGATAATGCATATCCTTACCTTTAACACTATTATCGGAGGAAATCAAATTTTCCCTATACCAAGATTCATTTTCACTCGACTGAGAAGCTCTCTCGCATAAAACAGATGGTTTTACGCCATTAGCTGCATTTTCACTCAAATGAACATGAACCTGGATATTATTTTTAGTAGCATGCAAAATTTTTTCAACATTTTTACCTATTAATTTGTTATTATTAGAGTTTGGTAGGGGGGTAGGTTTCCTCTCTTATTTTTTCAATGTTTTGAAAATTGTAACTGTACTTACAAATTCGTCGCCTTACTATATTATTAAATTGCACCTTATTAGTACATTGGTGTAACTCCACCCCTTCATTTAGTTTCCCTTTGAAGGTAGGGAAGTAGATCCAGCATTGTTTTGTGATGGCGCTTGTGCCACCAAATGAGCCATTTTGCCGGAGCCTCCTTAGCACCTGGCAGCCATTTCACGGAATGTGAAATGGTAGTAGCAAAGGGGTCCATCCTTTCTAAATCCTGAAGGTGATCGACGACGGGCAGAACGACCTCTGGCCCAGCCAGGAGAGCAACCTCTGTCCCAACCATTATCATTACGAGACATCCGTAGATCCAATTGATTCACTTGATATGAGCCTCCAACTTCTGGAACATATCACTTAGTCGATTGTTTATTTGGGCTAAATCTTTGCTTGAAATGTGGTCTTCTTTCCTAGGTTGGGGATCACTTGCCCTGGTAGGGACGAATGGAGTCACGACATTGACGAATAATCTAGATAGGGCTTTGACTTATGACGTTCTGATTCCATGAACACATCAGCTGTTTCCGCCAATTTATGAATATCCACATCCCCTTTCATTACCGTTAATAGAGGCACAAGATCATCGGGCGAAACACGTAGAAACAACTGTTTCATAAGGTTTTCATTTTGATGAAGAAGCCATTGATAACTGCGGGCTCCTAACGATGCTTTAATTCTGTTAAGGTATGCTGTGGGCTTTTCACCAGGCTTAAATTCTTGCTGAAATAAGGTTTCAGCTTTCTCTTTATCAGATGGAGCATAAGTTTCAGTTACAAGGCGAACCAATTCTTCATATGTTTGGTCGTTGATAGGATAGCTTATTCTTGAAGTTATAGCAGAAGGTAAGAGAAGTTGAACCTTTTCGATATTATCCTCCACAAAATATAGATTAATAGAAATTCCACTCTGTTTAACCACTTTCCCCATTCCTGATTTCAAAACGAGGAATATCCTGCACAGAGAGAACTTTCCTTGCTCTTCGATGTGGTTCGGGTGATGGGGTACGAGAATGATCACTCTCACCTGATATTCTAAGATGAGAGCTGCGATGATCGTTTCTATTTTGAGTCTGATTTTCATTTTGTCTATCAATATCATTTATTTCATTTGTTGCAACATCTACATGATGTATGGAAATTCCAGACTGTGGAATATTTAAATTTTGAGTATCAGTCCTGTTTCTTGTTACAACCATCGTTGTAAATCGCAATTTTTTTTCACTGTCTTAAATGTACATTCACTTAAAAAAAATTATTTCACTGTTTTATTAGTTATTTCGTTGTAAAGCACTTGACTCACTTAAATTACACAATTACAAAAGTAGGGTAATGTTAAATTGTTAAAGGAAAAAAATTAAAACACCATTATATTTATAAAAATAGGCTTGTTGCCATAAGAATGGTTGTATCTTATATAGAAGGCCCTAAGACAAGACAGATAGTTCAGTAGGCTAGGCTCTAAACTAGGTCTGACCTAGTTTTATTTAAAGTTTTTTCTTTATGTTTATTTTTATCACTTTTATAATTTTAGAAGATTTTTTTCTTGCTTTAATGTTATTAATGAATGCACTAAAAAAACACTACTGTCTTTTAATTCTAGTGTTGAACGCAAATATTTGCGTGCGTAACCTAGCCCTATAAGGGCCTATGTTTCCAATGTTATTAATTTCAATGATATTTTGCTTTTTTTTTACTTTATTTTGAAAGTTCGTAATTTATTCTGTTTTATTTCTTTATTGTTAGTTCGTATGTCACTCTAAAGGGATGTCACCAAATGTGGAAAGACTCTAAGTCTAGGCCTATTCCAACGAAAAGTACTTCAATATTTTCACTTCTAATTTTAATATATTTGAATATTTTTCATTAGCTTAGTTCACATGGATTAAATAAAAATTTGTTCCCGGTATTATTTATTATTTACGTCACTTATCTATTTTACTTGTCTTCTTTACACTATAAATACACTTAATTCTAGGCTAACGTTATTTTCTAAGAGCGGTTTGCTATTCGCAAGATAATTTTTTTCGTTACTAACTATTTCAACAAATCAGGGTTACCAACTTTACATATTTAAGGCGTGTTGTCGGCGCAACAATATACGTAATTTTTACAGATGTATTCAGTCAAACATATAAAAATTTTTTTTTTTATAAAAATCATATTATACTCAAGTTAATTTACACTCGATAACTGAACATTGTTGGCATATATATAATAGCATATTAATAACTATATATCATATATATATATATATATCTATATATATTTAATATTAGGGTATATATTATAATAATATATATTATATACTATTATATATATATTGTAAATACTGCAATTAAACCCGCAGTTCATTTGATATAAAATAACCCCTTGAGTGAATCTTCACTTATCAGGAATTAGCATCCGGGCCCTCCGCGAATGGTATGCACACGCGTGTTACCACTCACCAGATCAAGCTAAAAAAAATTTTACATTTTTTGGAAAAACTTAAACCTATGAAGAAGTGCTCTATTCAATAGGAAGTGAGTGACCGCCTATGTCAGGACCGATACCTCAGCCACGCATCTCCGCTGGCACTCGGGTGAAGATCTCACTCAAGGAGTTATTTATCTATATATAATATATATAACTATATATAATATATATATAAAGTATATATACATATATATAAAGTATATATCTTATATATATATATATACTATATTATCATATATAATTCATATATATATATATAATATATATATCATATATATATATATATATATATATATTATATTACTATATATATACTATATATATATATATATATATATATATATACTATATATTAACTATACATATATATATATATATATATATACTATAGTATTATATATATATTATACTATATTATATATATATCACATATATATATATATATATATATAATATATATATCTATATATCCTCCTTGTGAATATCCTTATCCTTATCCTTAACCCAGTAAATAAGGGGAACCAATGGACCACCCCTCCAAAAATAGTAAATATCTGCTCATATATATATATATTATAATATATATATAATATATAATATATATATATATAATATAAATAGTATATATATATATATATATATATATATATGTATATATATAAATGAATAATAATAATATAATAATAATAATAATAATAGATATAATTAATAATATAATAATATAATAATAATAAGAATCATAATAATAATAATACTTGCTGGGCGAGAAATACACCTCTTATTCTCTCTGACGGATCTGTAGCTAATACTTCTTCGGAAAGCTAATCCTCTTCGCGCATCCTGTTTTTCAATCTAATGTCCACCTGGACGAATTCCTGGCACCCTCCTGCTAACTTCTTCTCCTCTTAGGTGTGCAATGACTCCTCCTGTGATTTACCACATGAATCGGGTGCACGAGGTTCCTGAGGTCTTGAAACGTCGGAGGCTAGTGGGCCGACGTCCCATTCTCCCCGTGTTTCTGAGGGAGTGTGCTTTCCAGCTGTCGTCTGTCCTCGTTCGGCTTACACTTCCATGCCATTAATTCTAACACCCTTCTCTCATTGATTGAATCTCTCTTACGTTCAACCGATCCTGAAGAAAGGTAACCGAGTCTGATCCTTCCCAACATGACTCGACCTATAGTCTATTGTAGTCTGTCTAAATCTTTGAAAACTCCCTCAAATCTCATTTCCTGGATCATCTGGAAAATCTCATTCCCCCCTTTCAGATCACCATATGGTTTCGACGTTCGAGGTCAAACGGTGACTTTCTTTCCTATCTCACTGATGCTATAGTCTTCTACCCTTAGGGCCTATAGGGAGTAGGCGTGGTGGTGCTTGACATATTGAAGGCCTTTGACAGGTATGGCATGCTTCACTGCCCTCTAGACTCCTTTCCTTTGGGTTCTCTCCTTCTCTCTGCTCACTATCGTTTAGTTTTCTCTTAGATCGCTCCATATCGGACACTTGTTGATGGAACGACATCTTCTTCCTTTCTGTTAATTGTGTGTTCCGCAAGGGTTTTGTTTATCTCCAACTTTACATTACTTTTCATTAAACGATCTTCTCAGCCGTTCATC
>JABUQX010006921.1:0-10000 GCA_015478945.1 Trachelipus rathkii
CTACCTCGAAATAATTTCCTCTGTTACTCTCAGGCAGTAATTTGTATTCGATGGTGCCACGCATGCCAGAGTCGGCATCATTTGCCTGCATCATAAAGAAAAATCAGAATATTAGATAAATATCACAAATTTTTTTTAAAACTTAAATACTACTACTACTACTACTACTAGACTACTTACTACTACTACTAGCTACTACTACTACTTACTATAATAAAATAATAATAATAATAATAATAATAATATAATAATAATAATAATAATAATGATAATAATAATAATAATAATAATAATAATAATAAAAATAATAATAATAATAATAATAATAATAAATTATAACTTTAATGAAAAAATACTTAAAAGACAAATTGAAATAACTCTATTAAGTAGAAAGAAAAAAAAAAAAAAAAAAAAAAAGAAAAAAAAAAAAAAAAAAAAAAAACAACGGACCAAATAGGTATAATATAACCAACAAGCGAGCAACAAATTATATCTTAAAGTAGCACTGGGGAATATATTTAAAGTTTTTTTCTTTCTCTTGCAAGTGATTCAATATTTGTTTTTAATGTATTATGTTGCGCTGAATCCAAAATTCACATTTTTGTCTATAATGTTCAGTTTTACAGTTATACATATGAAAACATTAAAATATATATATATTTTTTAAATATATCTTGTCCTATGAACAGCGGCAAAACGGTTGGGTATATAAACAGATGTATTAAGAAAAAAAATGTGTATCTCTTTCAATTTTAAATACTCTGAAAATTTCATTTTGAGAAGATAGATAATAAAAAAATCTATCACGATTTTTTTCCTTTAATAAAATGCAATTGTTTTTTTTAAATATCAAAAAGGAAATCTCGTGATATCTTTTTTATCATTCATCCAATCAGTATGAAACTTTTTGAGAATATTTAATTCAGCGAGATACACATTTTTTATTTAGATAATCTCTTTGTATATTCAATCGTTTGGCCGCTGTTCAAGAGAAAGAATATTATGTATTTTTTTTTTTTTTTGCAATTTTTTAAATGTTTTTGTGAATAGTGGCAAGACTGGGCTTTATATATAATTATATATTATATATATATATATATATATATATATATATATATATATATATATATATATATATATATATATATATATAAATATATATAACGTATATATAATAGAGAAAAATATATATATATATTAATATATATATATATATATATATTATAATATATATATATATATATATATATATATATATATATATATATATCAATTCGGCGGCAAAAAAATACATAAGAAACAAATATCGGATTATATGCAACAAAATTTGTGCTCCCCAGTGTAATTTTTTTTTTATTATTATTACTATTTTTTTAAATTTTTTATTTTTCTTTAATCAAAATTTTGAAAAAAGGGGGAGGGAGGGAGGAGAAATTTTCAAATACCAACCAAAAGTAAAGTTTTTTTTGGTGATAAAATAAATTATATAGACAAAATTTTCTTTAAATATATTTGCCATAATAAGCTCATACAATTTTGGTTTTGATTGGAGAACTTTGAAGGGCGTAAGAGAGAACTGAGAGTTGGGAATCCTTTTCAAGTACATCAAGTTTGTCCAGTACGAATTGAGGAGAATTGTCATTAATATCTCGAATGTTGATTTGGACCTAGTTAACAAAAATAAATAAATATATAAATAAATAAATAAATAAGTAAATATTTGAAGTAATTAGTTGCGTTTCCCGATGTTTGTCAAGCGTTTGAAATGATATGAAGGTAATTTGGTCCTGTTTGAAATATGACTTATAAACCATATTATTTCACAGAGTTCCAAGCCACCTGGCTTATATGTTCTATTTTAAACAGGATCAAGAAATTTGGCTTATAAGCCATATATTTCAAACACCTTCATACAATTTCAAATGCTTGACAAACGTCAAGAAAAACAATTTATTATATATATATATATATATATATATATATAATATATATATATAATATATTATATATATATATATATATATAATATATATATATATATATATATATATATATATATATATATATATATATATATATTTAATATATATATATATATATATATATATATATATATAATGAGCTTCGGGTATTTAATATTTTGCAGGCCAACTTCAACTTGAGAATTTCACTTACAAAGGCTTCTGATAAAACTGGTTTCTTTTGTCCATTAGACACAGCAAATCCTTCTGGATAAAGAGCAATACTGAGATTGTATTGACCTTTTTCCTCATAATCCAGAATCTTTGATGAAAGAACTTTGCAATTTCCTTCTCTAGTTACTTTGGTTTTAAAAGTTTCTGCAAATAATTTTTAAAATATAAAATAAAACTATTTAAATTACTTGTATTTTGCTGTTACAGTTATTATAGTATTAAAATATTATTTTAGTACCAGAAATACTAAAGAAAACCTATATTAATTTATGAAATATTTATAGCATACTACTATTACTTACTTATTACTTACTATTACTTGCTACTATTACTACATATTGCTTACCATTTTCGTTACCACTGACGATTGTACACATAACTGAAGATGCAGTTGCGTTGACCAAAGGGATCTTAACAACAACGCTCCCGATAGGAATATTTTCATTGACCTTTAAATAGAGTCAATATTTTTTGTGAAAAAGTTTTTCAAAATTAAATTTCAATATCCTATAAATATGCTAAAAATTAAGGTAAATATTTTGAATATAAAGGTCAATATTTTTAATTTTATTTTCGTTTGAAATTAGAAATTCATCAATTATATAAAATTGTTTTAAAATTTGGTTAGCTAATTTAGTTCTAGGAATAATTAAGGTCCTAATAATATATATATATATATATATATATATATATATACATATATATATAATATATAGTATATATATATTATAATATATATATATACTATATATATATATATGAATTATATATATAAGTGCATATATAATATATATAAATATATATATATATAAGATATATTATATTAATATATAATATATATTATATAATATATATATATATTATATATAGATATAATATAGTATAATATATTATATATTATATATATATATATATATATATTACAGGTATATATAATATATAGTATTAATATATTAATTATTTTAAAAAAAATTAAATACAATACTGTATATATAATTTTTAATATATATATATATATAATATATATATATATGATATATAAGTATATATGTATATATATATTTAGTATATATATATATATAATATATATATATATATATATATATAGTAATAATATATATATTTATATATAATTTAGTATATATATATATATATATATATATATATGATATATATGATATATATATATATATATATAATATATATATTATATATATATATATATATATACTATATAAATAAATATATATATATTTATATAAAACTAATATTTTAAAATTGCAATTAAATGTTTATATTAATTTTAAATTTTTTAAATAAATAAATATATATATATACCGAGACCGTAGACTTACTGTCAAGTTTGAGTAGTCTTTTGAGAATCTTGGTGCTAGAGCTGAAACTGACACCTTGCCATTAACTCCTTGAAAGGTAAGGTGAATTTCGCTTCAGAAGTTGAAACTATAATTATAATGGTTCTTCTAAAAGAAGTATTTGAAACTCTCCTGACGTAGATAATGGTGGATCACCTCCGTCAGTGGCTCCATATTTTACCTAAACAGTTGTGATTTTCTTAACAAGAGACAAATCACTTTTCTGATTGATTAAACTGTTCTACTTCTTTAACTACTACTACTACTACTACTGTGAATTTTGTCCAGTTCTGGCAGTAATGTTTGCTACTACTACTACACTACTACATACTACTTCTACTACTACTACTACTAGTACTACTACTATTACTACTACTACTACCACCACTACTACTACTACTACTACTACTTACTACTCACTACTACTACTACTTACTCTTACATAAACAAAAGTAAGAAAATAAAGAAGATTTGGTACTTGCATTCAATTTGGTTAAGTCGGAGTCGGATAGAGGAGATTTCAGACGCATTTCACCTTTTTCGTCGATTTCGAAGAAATGGGATGGTTCATCGTTCTCGAAAACATCGAACTTGACCTGATTATTATTATTATATTATTATTATTATTATTATTATTATTATTATTATTATTATTATTATTATTATTATTATTATTATTATTATTATTATTATTATTATTATTATTATTATTATTATTATTATTATTATTAATGAAAGTGCCGAACTTTGTTGACACATGAAGTTAATTCGAAGAATTTGTATCCTAACGTATTATTATTATTATTATTATTATTATTATTATTATTATTATTATTATTATTATTATTATTATTATTATTATTATTCTTATTATTATTAACGAGAGTGCCGTACTTTGCTGAGACATGAAGTCAATTCAATATATTTGTACCCTAACCTGATTATTGGGTGATGTGCCATCCTTATCGGTTGCAGAAATACTTGTAATCACAGTACCAACTGGGGCTTCTTTATCAAGAGTAACAGTATGAAGTGAATCTAACATAGGAACCTCGTCGTTTAGATCTTCAATCTCAATATTTACAATAGTTGTGGCCTAAATAGAAGATACTCTTAAATATTTTAAGAAATTCTTTTATTTACTAGCGAAAGATTATAACGAAAACTTAGTATAAGTATGTTAATAGGTATAACTAAATTATTTTTGCTATTCATACCTTGTCTATCACTTTGTTGCTTGCAAAAGTTCCAATAATAATTGAATGATTTGACTTCTCTTCGTAGTCCAAATTTCCAGCGACTGTTACACGTCCAGAGTCAGAAGAAACTTTAAACAGTTTTGAGTCTCCTTCAATTAACTTGTAAGTAATAGTAGGTACAGTGTCTTTGTCGATAGCTTTAACTGTTGTGATGACTGTTCCAATGGCTGTATTTTCTGAAACTTGTACTTTGTAAGACTCTTTTGGGAAAAATGGATCCTCATCACTGACGTCGTTGACAAGAATAGTCACTGTGGTAGTAGCTGATCTTGGATCGTCAGCCATGTCATGAGCAACGACAGACAAATAATGTACCTATAAAAGTTTGGTATCCTAATGGTAGTTATTTAATTTATTAAAGAACTTTAATGAAAATTATAGGCCAGTTTATAAGGGAAATGTTTTAATACCTGATCTTTATAAAAGAAATGTGTTAAAATATTTTAATACCTGATCTTTCTAGTTTATAAAAGAAATGTGTTAAAATACTTTAATACCTGATCTTTCTCGTAGTCCAGTGATTTACTAGTAAATATCTCTCCAGATTTAGGCTCTACTCTGAAATTTGTAGTACTTCCTTCGAGGAGATAAACAACTTTACCAAAAACACCTAAATCTTGATCCTCCGCCTACAAGTAAAATTTTTTTTTAAATTTTAAAATCCGAGTTAGAAATTTAAGATCATTACTTCAATTCAAAATTTAATTTTTTAATTATTCATTTGCTATACCTTTACAGTCCCCACGGACACATCCTTCAATCCTTCATCAACCCTGAAAGAGTAGGGTTCACCGATGAATTTTGGTGTTACGTCATTGACATCTGTTACTTGAATAACAACACTCGCAGTGTTACTTTTCCCTTCACTATCTTCAGCTTGTATGATCTTATAAAAATTATGAATAAAGAAGTAAAAATAATGTTCAAAGGTAAAGCGTTATAAAAGAAACCTTTCTAAAAATTATATTTAAAAGAACAAGAGTACCAAATTCCAACTACCAATTACAGACCACTCACGTTCAATTGTGAAATTATTATGGCAAGTGAATGTAAAACACTTCATCAACGACAAAACACATTTTTATCAAACTTTGGATATAACGGAACCTTGCAAATAAGACTTTATTCTAGTTTGTTCAAACTTTGTATAAAGAGGTCAATATTATAATTACATGAGCGTGTTCATACTTTGGAAACAGAAGTTAACGTCAAACTTCCCCCCCCCCCCCCCCCCCCCCCGCCCCCCCCCCACCCCCCCCCCCCCCCCCCCCCCCCCCCCCCCCCCCCCCCCCCCCCCCCCCCCCCCCCCCCCCCCCCCCCCCCCCCCACCCCCCCCCCCCCCCCCCCCCCCCCCCCCCCCCCCCCCCCCCCCCCCCCCCCCCCCCCTCCCCCCCCTCCTATATGTGTTCGCTTTGCTGTTCTCTGTCTAAGAAAGCGACAACCGTTATAAAACCAGTCAAAGTGTCAATTTCAAAAGCATTTCCTCCGTTCCCTCCAACTATTGAGTAGTAAGACACAGGCATCTGCTGGATCTCTCCCTGGCATTTTATTATTATTATATTAAAGAACATTAGTTAATATTATTATTATTATATATTATTATTATTATTATATATTATTATTATTATTTATTATTATATTAATGTATTAGTTATTATTATTATTTATTATTATTATTCATGTCATTAAAGAAACTTCAAATGCATTTTTTTTTAAAGTTAAAGATTTTTTCCGCCTCAGAAACTTCTAATATAAATCTAACAGAAATGGATTATCCCTAACTATCATTTTTCCATACATTTATTAGTCCTTATTAATTACACCGACTCTAGCCAATTCAATGAGAAAATCTTATTGCCAGATGCTTTCTTTTTTTTATGCAATATTTTATTATTTTGAACCAATATTGTATTATTTTTTTCACCTCAAGTTCGGTCGCAGGGCACGGAGAAAACCAACGAGATCCGGTATAATTAATGAGTGTCAATTTACCTTAAACTGTCATGAATCTTCCCCAATGTGGAAATGTCTTCCGATACGATCGCGGAGTATCTTGACCTTGTAAAAGGTTCCATGTGGTGTTCGGCCCCCTGGAGACGACGATCTCTATGAAACCTTCACTAGATAGATTTCCTTTGTCTGTAACCTGCACAAATAATAAAATAATAATAATAATAATAATAAGAATATTAATAAATAATAAGAATTAATAATAATAATAATAATAATAATAATAATAAATAATTAATAAGATAATAATTAAGTTACTAAGTTGTGCAATGACACAATAGAGTTCTTGCAATCTGATTTAAGCCGAAAATAGAGTCTGGCAGTGCCCTTATTCCTAATTATTTAGTAATGGATAATTTATAGTAATTTTATAATATTTATAATAATAATTAGTAAGTTTTAATAATAATAATTTATAATATAATTACATTATTTTTTTTTTATTAAGATTCACGAGAAACTATATGCTGAATATGTATATTTGAACTTAAATATGGAAAATGTAATTTTAATATTTTTTTTAACCCCTCAAGGGTTTGGGGGGCACGGGAGACGGAAATTAAATTTTGTAACTAAAATAAATTCCAAATCAAGGCGAATTCCAACTCCAGAGCGAATCAGCGCTGATGTGAGTGTGAGTGTGAGTGTGAGTGTGTGGATGTGAGTTGTGATGTGATGTGAGTGTGAGTGGAGTGTGAGTGTTGAGTGTGAGTGTGAGTAGTGAATGTTCAGATGACATGAGGTTTGTTCGTGTAGTTTTTCTTGAGTGTGAGTGTGAGTGTGAGTGACTAGTGAGTGTGAGTGTGTGGATGTGAGTGTGAGTGTGAGTGTGTGACTGTGAGTGTGAGTGTGAGTGTGAGTGTGAGTGTGTGAGTTTGCAGGTGAGTTTGAGTGGAGTGTGAGTGTGAGTGTGAGTGGAGTTTGAGAGCGATTTGTGAGGCAATACAATGGAAATGCGAGTATGAACAGAACGCTAAGTGCAATCAAACCCAACAAGTAAAATAAGTTTAAAAAAACCACACATTTGATAACAGTTCGTACAACTAGGCGACTACTTGGTCAGCATGAGTGGTCACGAGAACAATTTTCTTATTGGTTGATTGCACGTAAGCGTTCTGTTCATTACTCGCATTGTCGCACTGTTATTTGCACTCACACCGCTTCTCAAACGCAACACTCACACTCACACTCCACACCCACTCAAAACTCACACTCCAATTTCACACATCACGACATTCACTCTCCACACTCACACTCACTCTTTATACGCACACTCACACTCACATCCACACACTCACACCCACACGCACACTCACACTCACACTCACACTCTCACTTACACTCACTGTGTTTCTTCACAATAACACTCACACTCACATCCACCACACTCACACTCACATCACACCACACTCACATCACACTCCACCACCAACTCACACTCACATCCACCCACACTCACAACTCACCACTCACACTTCACATCGCCTAGCATTCGCTCTTGAGCGGAATTCGCCTGATTTTGGATTTATTTTAGTGCACTATTGACTATGTCGTCTCCCGTTGCCCCCCAACCCTGAGGGGTAAAAAATATAAGAATGACATTTCATCTATTTAAGTTTCAATATACATATTCACATATAGTTTCTCGTGAATCTAATAAAAAAAAATTAATGTAATTAATTATAAAATTATTATTATAAAATTATATTTTATTATAAAAAATATAATTACTATAAAATTATCCATTACTAAAATATTAGAATTGAAGGGGCACTGCCGCAGACTCTTATTTACGGCTTCTAATTCAGATGCAAAGAAACTCTATTGTGTCATTGCACAAACTGAGAAGTATTTTAATTAAATTTTTATTATAAAAATTATTATTATTATTATTATTTTATAATTTTGTATTATTATATTATTATTATTATATTATTATTATTGATGTAAAGAACAAAAGAAAGCAATTTAGTGAAAGGTTTCAATAGAGATCGTCGTCTCCAGGCGAACACCAAGACCCATTTTTACAAAAGGTCAGAACTCCGCAGTCGGTATCGAAGACATTTTTTTTTCCCCCCCCCCCCCCCCAAGAAAAAAAAACAATTGGGGGGAAAAGGAAAATCATGACAGTTAAGGTTATTGGACACTAATTAATTATACGGATACTCGTTGTTTCCCGTGCCCCCCCCCCGACCCTTGAGGTGTTAAAAAATATTAAAATATTGCTTCGAAATAACAAAATATTGCTTACAAAAAAAAAAACATCTGGCAATAAGATTTTCTCAGTGAAATTGGCTAGAGTCGGTGTAATTAATAAGGACTAATAAATGTATGGAAAAATGATAGTTAGGGATAATCCATTTTGTTAGATTTATATTAGAAGTTTTGAAAAGGAGAAATTTTAACCATTAAAAAAAAAATGCCATTTTGAAAGTTTTAGAATGAATGAAATAATAATAATAATAATAATAATAATAATAATAATAATAATAATAATAATAATAATAATAATAATAATAATAATAATAATAATAATAATAATAATAATAATAATAATAATAATAATAATAATGCAGGCGAGAGATCCAGAAGATGCTGTGTCTTACTACTCAATAGTTGGAGGGAACGGAGGAAATGCTTTTGAAATTGACACTTTGACTGGTCGTATAACGGTTGTTGCTCCCTTAGACAGAGAACAGCAAAGCGAACACACTCTGGTAAGTTTGATATTAACTTCTGTTTCCAAAGTATGAACACGCTCATGTAATTATAATATTGACCTCTTTATACAAAGTTTGAACAAACTAGAATAAAGTCTTATTAAGGTTCTATATCCAAAGTTTGATAAAAATGTGTTTTGTCGTTGATGAAGTGTTTTACATTCACTTGCCATAATAATTTCACAATTGAACGTGAGTGGTCTGTAATTGGTAGTTGGAATTTGGTACTCTTGTTCTTTTAAATATAATTTTTAGAAAGGTTTCTTTTATAACGCTTTACCTTTGAACATTATTTTTACTTCTTTATTCATAATTTTTATAAGATCATACAAGCTGAAGATAGTGAAGGGAAAAGTAACACTGCGAGTGTTGTTATTCAAGTAACAGATGTCAATGACGTAACACCAAAATTCATCGGTGAACCCTACTCTTTCAGGGTTGAT
>JABUQX010006921.1:25000-30000 GCA_015478945.1 Trachelipus rathkii
TGCATAAGCTTATTTTCCCCATGGTACTGTACTAAATATAGAAAAAAACAAACAAACGCAGATATTAAACAAATGTGCAGTGCAAAAGGAAAGCTATGCAAATTATAATCGGAATAGGGAGAAGGAAGCTAAGAATAAATAGTGACAGTTGGGAAATCAAGGGATGCTAATGATTACGATAATGTATAATGTAATGCAAAATATTAATTGATGAAAAATAAACTTTTTAATGTGCTTTTGTCCTTATTCAGGGTCATCACGGAAGGTACTGGTAGGAAATTGAGCTTTGAGGCCTGCTATCCTTCAACCTGATGCCACCAAATGAACACGTTCCAAGTTTGATTTCCTATCCCTATGCAGAGGATTGAACCCACGACCTCTCAGTTGAAAGGCAATAACTATATTGCAGCACCACAAGGCAGACGCTCATGAAGAATAAAAAATCATTTAAATATGCATTCAAATGCTGGATGGCTTGCTCATAATTCCCAGATCTTCTCAATATGAAGTTGGTTACCCTGTCCGTATGCATCTGACAGAGTGACCCTTTTGGACATTGTTCTTGCTCAAGGAGAACAAATGGTCAACTGCAGTATTGAGTGAGATGGCTGTTTTACTAATCACAGCGACGTCGGTCAGGACTAGGACTTTCATCTAGGTCTTCAAGTTCTGTGTCATGAACTTCTGTGACCTATAACTCCTGATCTCTTGGGACTGAATGATTGCTACTCTTAGTGGCCGTTTCCAAAAGTCTCCACATCTCTTTACCATGTTCATTTGGCTATCATCAAGCTGCTCCTGTCAGTAAAGCATTCCTAGTGTTGTAGTAGGAGCCCAAATCTTTTCATGACGCCTGCCTGTGTCACATTTACCTGAGAAACTGCAATAGAGAAGATATTTGGACTTGGTGTCTTTCAACTTTACATAACAGCCGCTACAGAAGGCAGAAGTCCCAGAACTACACTGGTCAATCATCTCCAAGGCCTTGGCAACAATGGACATCATCTAAACGTGGTTAAGAAGGCCTTGGCTCAGCTGTTGCTGGGTAGATCAATACCGTCTAGTACCGATACCTAGTCGGACAATAAGTGTGTCCGACTGATTGTTGCAGGCACTTTCATTGCATAGGAATAAACTTGTATAGTTCTAGGGTTAACGAAAACTTAGGTGGTCCTCTATTGGTCATCTGAGTTAGTGGAACAGTGCCCACCTTGGTTACTTGTCCTTTCTTGGACTGTTTATTTATTACAAAATATCATTTAGACTGAATTAAGATCCACAGTATTTTTTGTGATTCTGAACCTTTTAAATGAACTTTAATTACTTCCATAGTGTGTTTGTGTGTGTGGGTTTATATATATATATATATCTAGTAGTATATATATAATACATATTTGTAATAGTATATATATATTATATATATATATATATATATATATATATATTATACGTATATATTATATATATTATAAATATATATATATAGTATAAAAAAACTACCGTTTAACGTGCTTTATCCTCCTTTTAACGTGCTTTACTATCGCGGGGACGCACAGGAAATGCTATATATATATATTATATTATATGTTATATATATATATATATAGTTATATATCTTATTCGTATTCATTCCACCTTCTCTCCCTAATGACTGGGGGTAAGGTGTGTGACAAGTATTGGTGAAAAGAAAAGTAGTTAGAGAGAATTATTGAGCATAGTTTGAAAGAAAGCCCAAGTCTACCGCCCTCATATTACCCTATTAGAGAGAACTCTGCGTCCGGCAAGTCAGAAATGCCACCCTAGTAGCTTCACGGGACGCGCGACGGACGCCTCATTAATGGCATAGATCTGTCAAGTGTGTGAAGGGTTCATTCCTCTCTGGCTCAGGTGGTCCACAACCATGCCCTCTTCACAAAACCCCCGCCATTCACCTCTTTATTATGCACCTTTATCTCGCCTCTGCATAACTCTGCGTTTCTCTCGCATTCAGACTATTTCGTTACTGACTCATCCACTTTTTCTTCGGTCCATCGCCAAGCTGGTCGATTGCCCAACAAATCTCACTGGCACTATATCTATTCCGCTTTAAACCAACGCAACTGTCATTCATGCTTTCCATATGACCGAACCATCTTCAACGTATATTTCATTAATTTTCTCATTTACCCCTTTCTGCACACCACCACATAACTTCTCTAATACGTTATTCCTTATTTGTAGTCAATTCTTTTCAGCCTAACTATTCGCCCTAAAGATTTGTCCATGCTGAACACATTGAACTTTGAGATCTATACCTTTTATTCACATCATAGTTCAGCTACTATACATTAACACAGGTAATCACATACTACCCTCATGTAAGATCCCTAGCGCACTCAATGACTTGTCCCTTTTTACATCCACCAACGATTTATTGCTCCAGCCAACTTTCTGCCATTCACTACTTTCTACTACCATTGCATCAATCCGTTCCCTTTACATCCAAAAATATAATTCTTATAAATATTTATAACTCAGACACTTGTTCGGCATCCAACAATCTAAGCAATAACTTCACACCGATGGACTGTCCTCACTCAAACCGATACCTTACAGTTATCTACGTTTATTTCCAAACCCTCTTCTGTTTTACACATCCTGCTGGCCAAATCTCCTCTACGGCAATCCTCTCAAACTCATCTTCAGATTCGCCACACAACAAAACTCGAATCATCCTGCATATAATAGGTAGTGGCACCCTCGACACTCGCATCTCATTCTCACATCATTCTTAACCGCAATTTTGCTGCACCCACGATCCTCTAGATTTCTTTATAACTGCCATTCATATACATAATTGAACTAACCAAGGGTGACATATACACGCAGTCCTGCCTCACTTCGCTATTATATAAACCAATCACTTTTGAGACCATTTATTTCTTAATAATATTATGATAGCTATATATATATAGTATAGTATATATATAATTCTAGTATTCTAGTATATATATATTATATATATATATATATATATAGTATATTTATTATTATATATATATATATTATATATAGTTATAAAACGCCATCACTCACGGGCAGAGCGCCCATCAATAATTAATATATATATATATATTATATATATATATATATATATATATATATTATATATGATATATATAATATAGTATTTATATATATATATATTTTTTAATATATATTATATATATATATATATATATATACATATATATAGTGAAAGTTTAATTTTTTTTTTCTTTCAGGCATCTGCTATTAAAAGAATAATTCCCCTCTTTGACCGAGTTCTTATCCAAAAGGCTGAAGCTATTACTAAAACAAAGGCAGGCATTCTGATACCTGAAAGTTCACAAGCCAAAGTTTTAACTGGAAAAGTCTTGGCAGTTGGTGAAGGATCAAGAACGGAGGTATTTTAATATTCTTGATGCTTTTTAATGTTAATGATGGTAGTTTTTTAGTTCAGAAGGTTTAATGATTACATTGATGTAAGTATTTTAAATAATAATAAAATAATTTTCAATTTTTTCATTTGCAAGTTAATTATATAATTTGAGTATGTAAAAAATTAAGGTTATTCAAGGCATCATATTAATAACCTTTGCTCATTTGCTATAAACTTGGTTAGGTTAATACCATCATAGTGATCAAATTAATTGCTGTCTGGCGTTCATTGTATATGCAGCCAATTCAAGAGTTAAATTATTATCATAAACCTTTTCCCAAGACTGGGAATAAGGTGCGTACCATGCACCGGAAACAGAAATGTAGTAAAAGAACATGACACAAGTCGAAAAGAAAGCCCAGCCTTACCTCCCCCCCCCCTTTATACCTATTAGTGAGAACTCACGACGGACCCTCACTATGGCATCTCATCATCCCTTGGCTCAAGTGGGCCACAACCATACCCTCTTACAAAACCCCGCCATTCACTCCTATTATGCACTTTTCTTCTCGCCTCTGGCCAAACTCAACAGTTTCTCATGCCTCCACGGCCATTCTTTACTGACTCCATCCACTTTTTTCTTAGGTTTCCCAGCTGGTTGATTTCCAACACACACACCACTATACATCCTCTTTACCAACCAACTATCATCCATCCTTTCCACATGACCAAACCATCTCAACGTACTTTCATTTATTCCCTTTATCCCTTCACACCACACAACACTCTAAATACGTTCATGTTCCTCATTTTAGTCGAACTTTTTCTCGACACTAACCGCCCTAAGATTGGGTCCATGCTGAAACAACATTGTTACTTTAGATCCGTATAACCTCTTTTCCGATCCAGAAATCTCAACTAGCTTATAGCATTACACTGGTAAACGATATAGTACACTCTGATGTAAAAGAACCCCTAGCGCAACTCAATGACGGTGACCGTTTACATTCCACCAACGATTTAAATTGGCACCAGCCACCCTGCTGCCATTCACAATTTTCAATACTACGGCATCATTCGTCTAACATATATGTCCAACATATATCCTAAATTTGTACTCAAACACTCGTTCCAGCTGATCGACCTGAATCATGATAATTAACTTCACACCGAGGGATCTCCTCACTCACAACGATGAACGCTTACTCTTATCTACGTTTTAGCTTTCAACAGGACCTCGCTTCCTTTTACACACGGCCCGTACCAAATTCGTCTTCGAATGCCTCGTCATAACCTCGTCGTTCAGATGTCACGGACACAAGAGAACGCAAATCCATCTGGCATAAAATACGGTGAGGGCAGCGCCTTCCACTCTCTTGCCATTCTCCATTCATTCTAAAAACAGCCATCTGCTGGCCACGCCGTCGGTCCACTCTCTAATTCTTGTTCATAACGCTCATCCATATACAAATTGAAAAACCAAGGAGACATAACACAGTCTCGTGCCTGCACTTCGCTATGTAATATTAAATGAATCATGTCGATCAACCATTTTTTTTCGTTACACACAGCTTCACTATCGTCATACATACTTTTTGAT
>JABUQX010006921.1:35000-47538 GCA_015478945.1 Trachelipus rathkii
ATTAACTTTTGTTGTAGGAATTTAATTTCGTTACCAAATGATAATTTAAAATTCTTATGCTACACGTTAATGCCAATAAGAAAGTTGTGTTAAGCTCATTTACAAAGCTATCTTTTCAAGATCTTGATACTTTAAAGAAAAGTGTATAAGGATAGTTAGATGAAAAATGTTTGTTCATCCTTATTCATTTCAACAGAAAAAGGACATTTTGAATTTGTAGATTTATGAAACTTACTAAAGGGATAATGTTAACTTTATTTATGATTTTAAGGATTCCTTTTAATATAAATTACTCTTTTGGTACTTTATTTACTGAGTTGCCTGTGGGGATGATGGAAAAAACTATTTGGCGCTATATCACGGTGTATGTTAACTTTCTAGTATCTAAACCTTGAATTTGGTAATCGATGTAAAATTTTGATGACTTTAGGCGTAACTGCAACGAACTATTGTTAATAAATTTAAGTATTAGGTGAAAAGTTATTCTTCGGTATGGTTATATACTTTTAATTGTTTCATTTAGTTAAAACCTTTACAAAACTAAAAATAAAAGTTGTCTATACGAGCATGCTAAAATTTCCTTTAAACATTTTGAGTGATAATGCTAAGTATCTTCCTATTTTAAATTTGTTAAAATCGATTATACGCAATTGATAATTTGGTAGTCGTCTTTTATCATTATCCCAAGTAGAGAGGAAAGCCAGTAATTTCGATCGATTACGCTAATATTTCATCTCGGCCATGTTTATCGCAGTGTAGAAAATTTTCTTTGTAATTATATATATAGTTATTAGGTATTGATCTCTGACACTTCAAATGGTATGCCATCAAGAAAAAACTGAATACTTAATAGTTTGACGTTAAATTTCAAAAATACTAACTTTGCTGAATCAAGGTTGCTCCTAAGGTGATTTCTTGAAGTTCTCAAATGGTCAACCTCTACTCTTAAACCTTCGTGAGGAGCATCTTCTACTAGATCATTATTTTCCCTCCATTTGCGATTTTCTAGTCTTGTTTGGGCTACTTTAAGTGGAAAAGAAGAATGCTGTAGACAGTTTTCTAAATGCCGTATCTGCCGCAAATATTAACCATAACAATAGGTTTCTTTCATACTAACTAATTTCTCGTTATTACATGGGCTAGTAAATTACGTCATCTTTTTCTTTTAGTACGTAAGAAATATTGCACTCATTATCAATGATTTAAATTTGAACTTTTGAGGCATTATTCTGCTATTTTCAAATATATTTGATGCTAATGATTTAATGTTAAACTTTTGCCAAGCTAAATATGAGATTTACGTTAAATACTATACCTCTGCTTCCTGTTCTCTTATTTCTTCCAATAAATTATTTTTCTCCCAATCTAGTTCATCTCGAGCTCTAATTTCTTGATGATGGCGACGGCGAAGAACAAAGTCAGTCGTTCTTCTTTGAGCTTCGTTATCACGTCTAGCTTTCTGTTTATTAATAACTAAATAATTGATATAGTAAAGTGTGAAAGTCTCTCTCTATTTCCTTTTAACATACACAACAAAGGATACTTGTGAGGATTTTAAATACCTCACAAATGCATAAATGATGTGTATGAATAATATTACAGCATAAACTTTAGAGTTAATACAATTCTTATTCGACTTTAACACTCACCTGAATAGCAACACATATACAATCTCTGAGCTGCTGTGATTCATCTATAAACTTTTGAGCGTCTTTCATATTTAATGTTGAATGTTCTAACCAGGCAGCAGGAGACAGAGCATCTTTTAATGCTTGCAGAGGGTCCGGTTTGTAGGTTATATTTGAAGAATTTTCACTCAAATTGGTTTGATCAGAGTCGATATTTAAAGCAGTAGTCTGGACAAGATTAATATTAAAAATTATTATTATTATTATTATTATTATTATTATTATTATTATTATTATTATTATTATTATTATTATTATTATTATTATTATTATTATTATTATCCGAGACTGATGTTCATTTACCTTGTTTAATATGTCTGCTTCTAGTCTTTGTCTTGAACCATTGAGAGTGCGTAGCATAGTTACAGAATCGAGAACCCGCTTTTCCAAGATCGCTCGTGATCTTTCGAGTGATTTCAATTCTTCTTCAAGTTCATTCTATTTAGAGAAAGTAAAAAAACAATCATTTTTAATGTAGTTTTAAATAAAATTAGATAAAAATCGGATAATACTACTTTGATTTCATCGTGTTATCATATTTAGTTGTCTTCTAATTACCTCAACATCATCCTTTACAAGATCTCCATTTCTTCTTCTCTCCCTCAAAGCTAAACATTCAAGACTAACTTCAATTGGAAGAAGATGGGCTTCTACTTCTCTCTCAGTAGTTTTCTTCGCGTTTGTTAAATGACTGATTTCCAAATTAATCTGATGTTTGAAATATTTGAAAATAAAAAAATATGGGAGGGGGAGAGGGAACAAAATATGTAAAAAAAATTTATATTCCCAGTTAGTTGAAAATCAACTTTTTGCTTGCTGAACAATTATTATATTTAAATTTCTTGGCTGTGAAATTTTATTCATGTAAATAAAAACAATTTTTTTTTATATAATTCTAATAAAGCAGGTTAGCACTCGATTAAATGAATATTTCTATTTTGATATTTATGATATAGAATGTAATAAATACTTTCATACAATCAGACGCGGCCCTCCCCATGGCGACATTTTTACTTTCAGAGATAAAACCCTGTGCTTATATCCAGCACTCAAGGAAGGGGGGAAGGGGACCGACGATACACCACGTAGACAAATGTTCGTGTGCCAAGCAGCCCCTTTTTCTCCAATTTGTCATAATAAGCCACCAGGCCTCTAAATTTAACAGATATTTATGCTCTACGATCTGCTGTCAAGCAAACTTTTATGTAGATCCAATTTCCTTTATAGTAGCAATACATCCTTTAAGAATTAGAGTAACATTTACTAATGATAGCAGTGTGCAGAATGGATGAAGGCTCCTTAACTTAGAAGTTGGAATTCTAACTTGCCAAGAAAATTCATGTTTGAAAGCAGGAATAGGCAAGATTTGCTGGCGCTATGGGTGCCAAGAAGAGAAAGTTCTTAGAGTTTAGATATCAATTTGGAAAAAATGATTACGCCATAAGTGTTGCGAAAGTTGACCCTCAAACCTAGAGCTAATTTAAAAGGCAAATTTTGTCAGCACTTTCCTCTGTTTTTCGACCCTTCTGGTATAATTTAGCCATTGAACAGTTAGTGTAGATATTAGAGGGACATACTGAGTTTTGAGTCTCAAAGTAGATTGGGATACTGTCCTAGATCCTAAAATTATAACTGAGTGGAAAAGGGTTGCTTTTTCCCTAATCCTAAGCATCTGGAATTATCTATTAGGAGAATGGTCCTTGATAAGGACCAAGGTATTATTGGTTCGCATGTATTTTGTTATGAAAACAGCTCAAAAAACCTACATTATGTTTTATTGATATTATGGCTTGTTTTGAAACATTTCTGAACTTGGTCTATTCTAAGGCAAATAATGGATTCCCATTATGAAGTAGTTGATAAGCCATCCCCTTTGCGCCTTAAACCTTATGGCTGCTTGTCGCAGTAGCATTTAATGTTTGCCCAGCATCTTAGTCTTATCCACTATTGAAATACTATATTAACTTAAAATTTCAAATGTATGTTTTAGTATGCCACAGCTGTAGCTTTCCTAGCTGTTGCAAAATAACCCTAAGTGTAAATCAAAACTGGTTAAAAATAAGCTTAAAGACATTGAACTTGCCAAAAAATGAAATACTTTCTGAACTTAATTTGCCTATATATTTCAGGTATACTGATACCAACAGCAATCCTGCTGATTCATTGACCATTATTCATCATTAAAAAAATTTATTGAAATTAAAAAAACTTTCTGTGTGAAATAATGGAGTTCTTTTTGAATGATTTATTTAAAAATTGGCTACACATGAGCCTCCTTGAGCATTCCCTTAGAGTGTAAACTTAATCCTTTGTACATTTGTACTGTGACTCAATACTGATTGATGATGTCTAGACATTTGAAATGTCTTCACAGTTTGAAAAGTTGATTAAGATAACTACTTATCTGTTTAAAATTTAGTATATTAATGGTAAGCTGATCCCGCCAAATGTCTGTCTACTTTTAACTGGATTAGCGTATAGCAGCTTGCATAGTTTGTTGGAAAAAGAAATTTAGTATTCTCAAAACCTTAATGATGATTTCAGGACTATTCCCTCTCTTGTAAAAACCTAGATCTATTTTAGGGACGATGATGGAAATTCTCCGCGCCATGGTGCAAGATTTCTATATCTCGTCATTTTAGCTTGAAATAATTCTGTTAATCCATTTTACTGCGGCAAAGATACACCACTTCACCCGATTGATTTAATTTGAATGCGTCCCAATCCCAATGTTTCAGATATTGGTCAAAGAAACCAAACTTAGCATTTCACAACTTATGTTATAGACAAATAAAGGATCTGATCCCTACAAGCCAGACACTAGACTAGTTCAAAACTACCCTGGTCTTCACGTTTCTATTTAAGAAAATTAATGCTCTCTGCTACAAAATGAAACCCAACACTATACTTAAGCTACAAAAAAAACCAACTAACTTTGAATCAGAACTTCTCACATTCTATGTTGAATTGATTATCCCACAGCGTCATGTTTCTCGTTTAACCGCATGCAACATGAAAGTAAGATGAGAGATTAACAAAAATTCGATTATAATATTTACTTCTTATATACCTGTTTGAGCATTAGGGCCTTACACACGCAGAGCTTATCTCCTGACATAGCTCTACAAGAAACTTTCTACTCTCTCATTCATAAGGTTCTGCAATAGGTATCACTATTCCTTTCTCACCTGTACTCTGATAATGCTACGAGGTCACCCATCTTGGAACAATCAGGAGACTATCCTTGTAGTAATCGATAATTTTACCTAATTCCCAATATTTATTGTGATCACCTGACTAGGTGTCACAATTAAGCATATTAGATATATTCCTTCTTATGCTGCGTATATTGGAAGCAGCTTGAGAAGGCTTATTAGAACTCGTCTAAACAAATAATGGCTTATACACTAACCTAATACCTCGTAAGCGAAACATAAAAAGCTTTCTTATTCTTGAACTACTGACCACTTTATCCCTCTGTTCAAGACGCTACAAATCCAACCACCTCGCATTATAGTCTTCTGAGACAAGATGATTTATACACATATCTATTACTCCCATCCTTTTCTGAAAAATGCACTCTAATTCTGCCTTGTCTTTGAGACTTGAAGATCCAATGCAGTAGAATGGACAGAATGTCTGTTACTTAAATGTTCTGATCAGCAATCTAATGACCTTGAAGGAATTCAAAGCCTATAGTTATCGAAGAAGCTTATTTTGTTCATTGATGTTCCATGGTAGTCATAGTAGGAAACTTGTATATCATTGCACCTCCATTGGACACATCACTTAGAATCAGCTTTAATGATAGCTTTGTCGTATGATGTCCATATCTCACTTTTACTAACACTATCCAACCAAAACCATCTAAACCCTCATAGGATAGCTTGAGAAGAGACGTCATAGACACATGAGCGCAGTGCATAGGCCTATGATAAAACATAAGTTAGGTCACAAGATAAAATTAAACAATAAGACATATGGCTAAAACTAGTTTTCATTCATCCTGACTCAATTTGCAACCTGTATACAATGAATTTGAATCTAGTAAGCCCCACTCTGGGCAAATGGATATATTGACAAATTCTACTGAAGATTTCCTTAATACTGATCCTACTCCTCCAGTTGCTAGGAGTAGGCAGGTGTTAAGAAAAGACCTGCAAGGAAGGCTGCTGTGAAGTTCAAGAAATTCCTGAAAGAAAAGCCTGGATGATTTGAAATAATAGTTCCCTTTTAAATTAAGTTAGATTTAGGGTTTAGTTTGTATTAACTTGTTATATGAAGCTTAAAACTTTTAATATAGTTGATTTGCTCATATATTAACTATTGCATGGTATGCATATGAGCAATTAGCATGTATTCTGCCAATGAATGTTATGGCGTTTTACAAAGTGTTTGTACATTTGAAAATCATTTCCTTAGTTTGCCCTCCAGCAATTATAATTTTAAGGATATATAAATATTTTATTCCTGTATAAACCTTACTATGTTTGCTATTACACACTATTCTTGAACTATTTCACACTTGTATTTTTTAAATTGCTTCACACAAGATTTTAGAATATTTTATGAGTCATTTCATACATCATCGCTCTTGGGGGTGTTTTGGAGACTTTCTTGGTTTGGAAATATATCTTTGTTAGGCAACATACAAAAAGTTTGTTTGAAACTTAAAAACGAGCACTTGAAAATTTAACAGTCCTCTTGAATAAAATCGTATTGGTATAGCTCCGATCTTGTGAAGCATTATGCTATTTTAAACTATATATTAAACTAAGTATATTCATTTATATCTTATTAACATTGAGTTCTAGTTAGAGCCAAGTATTTCTTATGCCTTAATTAAAGATAGTGCTGAAGTTCAAATCTTATGTTAAGGTCCTTTTCCAAGCTTGTCCTAACCCTTTATATTCTGAATTTAGCAGGACTAGCCGTTAGGTCTATTCATATCTTTTCTGCTTTTTCTCTAAACACTTCTCTAGCACTCTAAATCCACTTATACCTTACCTTTAAGTTTTTATGAACAGAGTTTCACTCCTACGAGCATCGCTATATAGTAGGGCAAAAAACTTAAGTAAACTATCAAAGCATACTTTATTTCTACTAAAATTAAGCACCTCAATAAAAGCTTCCCTCCAAGTTAAAATTCTTGTGAATACAAAAACTTTCAAAGCTAACATATGAATTATAAATTTTACATGGTAGAAGTCTATTAATATGATATTTTGTCAAAAATTTACAGTATAGCTAGAACTTTCCTCATTTTATTTTCGAGGAATTTAAGAGCAGTTCACTCAACTGCTGTGATTGCATATCAGAGAATTTACTTCATGGAATAACTAACAAATAAAATAATAGCACATATTAATATAATATAATAATATACTATATACAATAATAATAATAAATACTATATATATTATATATACAAATATAATTATAAATATTATTACTATCATAATAATACTATATATAATAATAAATATAATTATCATATATCATATATATATAATTATAGTAATTAAATAGTATATATATACTAAACACATAATAATATATATACTATTACAGGCTGGATCAAAAATGAAAGTTAACGTCGTTAAATCTTAATCGTTAACAAAAAAACTTAACGACGTTTAATCATTAAAGCGTTTATCGGTAAAGAAGGTAGCGGAAGTTAACGTTAACCGTTAACGTTAACATCCTTCAACTTTTTTTTTCTTTTTTTTACAGTTTATCACCACCACTCACGGGCAGAGCCTATTCAGGGAGAGAGTATGTTGCACGCCAAAATTTCATCGCTTAGCGCAAATAACGCAGATGAACATAGACGCAGCCTTTAAAGTGAGGGGATTAAATTCACAGAAACACAGAAATGGAAGAGAGTTCCACAAAACAGTGGTGAAGGAAAAAAGGAAACACCGCAGCAAACATAGCCTGGAGTTACCAATATCTACACAAAACTCAGTGCGCAGGATACAGCCCCTTGTGCTACCTTAGGGCGTCGAAATGTTACGCGAGTGTAAGTTCCCCCGAAACACCTTTGCAGCTGCATACTTAAGAAGAGAGCAGTGGCGTAACTAAGGTCAGTTACGCCCCCGCGACTTATTTTGTGCCCTTTAGTCATGGGCGGCCGGGTGATAGAGTTTTTGGAACTTGAACTGACCAAAAAAAAGTTTCATTAATATTAAATTTCATCACATAGCATTACAAAAATTGACGGGAGTGATTAAACAAATGAAAAAAAGGTTATATATATATATATATAATATATATATATATAATATATATAATATATATAATACTTTAATATATACTAAATATATAATATTATATATATATCATATATATAATATCTATAATACTAATAAACATATATATTATATATATATTATAATTACTAATATATATAATATCATATATCATATATCATATATATAATATATATATATATATATATATATATCATATATATAATATATATATATATATATATAGATATATATATACTATATATATATATATATATAAATATATATATATATATTTATATATAATATATATAATATATATATTCAACTATCCTATATATATACTATGTACTAATATATATTAATTATATATATTATATATATATATATAATATATATATATATATACATTCATATTATATATATTAATATATATATATATATATACTATATATATATATACTATATATATTATAATATATATATATAATATAATATAATATAAGTATATAATATATTGCTAATATATATATATACACTACATATAATATATAATATAAAAATAATATTAATATATATATAATATACTATAATATAATATATATATATATATATAACTATATATATATATATATTATATACTATATATACATAAAAAGAGATGCGCATTTTTAAAACACTTCACATTACTGTATTGGTAAAGTAAGAAGCAAAAACTTACAACATAAACATTACAACATTTTGTCATTACTTTTATCTTTGAACATTAATAGTCTTGTAAATGCTCATTAATCCCCTTCGTCTCATTGTTGCATCACAAATGTTCGCACTAATTTCTCCAAGTCTAGTGGGCTAGCCCGATCCTATGCTAAGTACAGCTAATTCACTTAACCTTACGGTCGTCATGATACTTCTAAATAACTTTTATTAGTTTTTAATTTTAAAAAAAGATCTCTCAGCAGATCATGAAGTTACTGGGAGTGTCAGAAACATTATTAAAGCTGTACACACGTCTGGAATACTACAAGAGAACATATTATTTTCAATCAACAAATATTCTGTCACTTGTATTTATTTTTGTCAATTTTCTTTTCTTTATTTCACTTGCAACATGAAGAAGACAATTTCCGTAACTAAAGAACTTGTCACGTCTGCTTCATATTTTTGTAAACTTGTCAGCAGACCCATGAGCTCTTATATCTAGTTTAGTTCTGTAAGGCTCAAAGAGAAAAACATCTGTTTCACCTTCCTCATACTCTGGTACCTCCGATTCACTTGGCCTATAGTATATCAATGGCTCTGTAAAAAAAACCTCACCCTGAAATTGTGCAAAGGATCAATGAAGTCAAAATCTTTAGAAAGCTCATCAAAGAAGCTTGTCACTTTGCTTTTGCGGTTAGTAGGCAATGAAGTCTCAAATTTTCCAGCTTCTTGCATTCCTGGCCTCTTCACTAGCTATTGTCCAAAAACCTCCTCGCAACTGGTTCTAAGTTTGTGAGACACCTTTCTAACAAAGAGTGAAGCTTCATCCAGGATATGTCTGATTTTGGAGTGTTTTCGAAAAAGATGTTCTTAATACCTTCCAAAATTTTCTTTGAAACCACAAGCTAATAAAATAGAAAATTGAAAATAGTAAGACATTTGATCTTTTTTGCTGCCGCCTCAACTACTTCAGAGCTTTTGTGAAATCACGCAACTTTTAAATAAACTATCAGTATCACATAGATATATAACAATCGATAAAGTCAGAATGAATAAAATGACGTTCACAGAGAGAAGAAGCGAGCATACCTGGATAGAAGACTGAATCGCACGAGCAATCGTACCTAAGAGAGCAGCAGAATACGAATATGACAGAAGCAGAGAAAAAGCCAGACAGGAGAGAGCTTTCATATATTCGATCATTTTATCTTAACCACCTTATAATAATCGACACTCATACAATTACGAACAAAAACGTCATGCTCATCCTTCATATGCCCGCCGTTCGCCCCTTCGCGCTGCATCACCCCCCGAGCACGCGGGCTTGCGGGCGTTATTTACGCCCTGGAAGAAGATAAAGCACCAACATCGCCCCAAAAATAAGTTCAAGTGAACTGAAAAGTACATAACAGTTTTATAAGCCTTTTGGCCTTTTGACTCGACCCTTCCAAAAGCCGTGAAACCAGAGCCCCAAGATATGAAAATCATACTCTATACAAGCGGATCATACCCTTGTATAGTTGACATTACTGAGAAGAGAAAAAAAAGTCCGCAGGTCTAAAAGAACTCCCAGTTCTTTGAGCCGCCCAGCAAAACCTTGTATGTGAGTTTCCAAGACATCTTTCTTTATTTAAGGCAGATGTTTATATGTCAACAGGAGAGACAAGAAAACCGTCAAAAGAGATAGGACAGTTAGAAGGTGTTTAAGGAGGAGAGATGTTAATAGTTGGGTTTTTAAGAATTGAATTTCACAAGGTTGGACGACCCCACCCGCAAATTCTATCTAGCAGCGAAAATAGAAATCGGAAAGATTTTAAGACGAGAGGGCAATTCTAGAAGTAATAAAGAGAGCATGAGCAGAATTGAAATTGAGTTGAAGAAATGAAGAGTCGAGTCATCGGCACTGTGAGTGGATAGAGTTAAGTAATTAGCAGGTGAGACAGAGCATTAATAGAAACAGTAGGACATAAACATTTAGGAAGATGAGACGAAAACCCGAAATAACTTCCCACCTAATTGACACAGAAAACAGCAGATTAACGTAATCGCCTCCAAAACTATACTTAACACTAGACCCAAGTTTATGCGACTATTGAAAGAAAGCTAGACAATACACAGCAACTCAAAGAAGAGGAGGAAGGAAGGGCGAGCTTGAGAGACATGAGCGTCCAATACCCGTCAAATCTTGGACTATGTCAAGCGCCAACTACCAGTCTGCCAGTAGTTCCTAAAAGCGAAAACATAAATCGATTAAAATAAGAAAGTATATCCAGTAGACTCATTGAAACACCCAACAAAAAAAAAGGGCCTACTAGCGATCAGTAAGAAGAGAATGAATTCAGATGGTACTAAAAGTGGAAAGTTTAAAGGTTTTCAAAAATCTTAGATAGAATACAAGGAGAGCGTATAGGCGATATTAGAAGATCATAGCGCTTCCTATTTTCCGAAATTAGTTGACATGTTGCCTGCTTCCAACAACTGAGAACTGTAGTATTTAAACATTATATTAATATAGTGAACAGCAGGGGTGGGCAAATCACGTAGTCACATCCCTCAAAAATCGGCTTTCCAAACCCTGTGTTAACATACTTAATAATGGATAATAACCGAGTAAATTATAAACAACATTTTGCAAAAAAATGAATAAAAGAAATTTGAGAAAAACAAAATTATTGAAAAAAAAATCGAATCTAATACAATTAAAAATCTGATTTCAAGAAACAACTATTTATAAAAATCGTAAATAATTTTAACGGTTAACGAATTAGCGGAATAATTTTAACCGTTAATAGACCGTTAATTTTTCGAAATTAAAGAAAGCGTTAAAAGTTAACAAAAAATTAACGAGTTAATTAACGGATAAACGCTTTAACGCGTTAATGCCCACCTTGGCTTAACTGAATAATTCATATACACTCTACTACTTAAGTAAATATGCCTACATACACTACAAATATGGACGGAATAAAGATATATGTAGATATAATATAATATAATAATAATCTATAATAATAAACTATCATCATTATATATATATTCATATACGCTTATTTACTTTTAAAACACACCCTTAAATATATTATACAACACATCATTATATAGATTAATTCTATAATAATATAATATATATATATATATATATATATTATATAATAAAATATATACTATATAAATATATATATTATATATATATTATATACTATCATATAATATATATAATATATAATAATATATATATAATATAGATAAAATATATAAATATATATATATATATATAAATATATATATATATAATATATATAATATATATATTAATATATAATATACTCTTAATAAGTATATATATATATTTAGCGTGCTGTTTGATGTTAGTGGCCAAAAGATTGAACAAAACTTGCATTGAATTGTATTTAGTATAAAAACACGAACTCGTAACCTGGGAATTAAACAAAAAATAGAATTAATTAATACTAAGAATAAAAATAATATAACTAAAATTAACATAAAATATAATAAATAAATATTTTACATTAAATTTACTAATATAAAAATGAATAAATTTTGTCTATTAGATGGCCAAAATTACAAAGATAAAAGTATTATGAAATAAAAATAATATAAATAAATTTAACGTAAAATAATAATAAATAATTATTTACAAATTATATATTTTTAATTAAAATGAATAAAATTTTGGCCTATTAATGCCCCTACTTGTGGCCTAAAAATATTTACAAAGATTATTGGCAAACAAAAAAATCGGCGTAGGTCCCATAAAGGCTAACATAAAAATATTAGCTTAAGTAATACTAATCTAGGGCTACCATGAGCATAAGCTAGCTAAGCAATTATAAATAAAAATATATACAGAGAAATTACTAACTATAAATATGAAAC
>JABUQX010006922.1:10000-20848 GCA_015478945.1 Trachelipus rathkii
ATTGATCTATTGATTCAAGTCACATTTCGAGTATAATTTTGGATAAACATAACATAAAAACAAGTTTTTTTATACACTGATAAACGAATATATGCTAACGTAACAAAGTTTTCACATTAATAAAGCTAACATAGCATCATCTGAACTAAGAATATAATGTACAACAACAAACCTAACATACCTTACGTATGAATAAACTGGTAAGTAACTATCATTGCATACAAACACGTGAGCTATTCACACTTTTGTCAAGCATATCTCTAACATGTCAATTAAATTTACCATAACCTTACCTAACTACCAAAATACCTAACGGGTGAAGATAAACAGTAAAGTTTTATACTCTGTAAAGCTAAACTATGAACATAACATACTTAACACAACAACCAGACAAATAAATAGCTATCATTAACAACTTAACCAATAAAGCGACCATAGGAGGGAAGTAAAACAAATTTTCATTTTTATAACATAATTTTCATTGAAAAGAGCGTTATATAAAAACATATGCTTTATTTTAAATATATTAATTCATCTAATCATAGGACATAGGATTCAACATAAGCTGGGTAAGTTCTATATATCTCTCCAGAGATTCAACACCCTTTGAAAGGATGTAAATATAAATGCGTTCCGCAGCACTAAACCATTTTTCTGCATATTTTGGTTTCATCAGCACTCATTCTCTCGTTCCAGAGAGAAGTAAACTCGTCCATGCTGATAGTTATTAGCGCACTCCTGTATACCGCATTATAAGGGAAACCACATGTTTCGGTGTAAATATCATAGATTACACCATGAGCTATATGTATTAAGTCCTCAAGTATGTCAACGTCGTTAAGATGCGATGTTAATTCATTTTTTATTTTAAGTAATGCTGTAATATTTTCAGATTTCCGAACTGTGAAACCTATACACGTACGACATTCTTGCGTACGTGTATAGGTTTCACAGATGTCCGAACTGTGAAACCTATACACGTACGCAAGAAGGTCGCGCCATCGAGTGGGTCTCCAGTAGTTGCGTACATCGAAGCTTTTAATATTGTCGCGCAGCGAGAAAGAGAAAACAGCATATATTCTATTAGAACCTCTCACGCTGTCTCCCCACCTAGATATTTCACTGCGCGTCGATACATCAGATGACGCACAGTGAAATACCTAACTGGGGAGACATGCTGCTGCGATATCGATAATCTTGATGAATTCTTCAACACAAATGAATAAGGGTCTATTATTTGAACCTCTGGCTGGAATACAAGCAATGTATCGGTCTCCATTCGGTTTACGAATAAATATAAATGACACATCGTTGGGAATAACGAAACTCCTCGTAAAGATATCAACAACAAGCGTAGAGATGCGGGGAGATGTCATCGTACCAGCACAGCGAAAAATGTCCTACTGATGAAAATAGAGTGTATAAACAATCCTTAAATGTAATGAGATTCTTTCTTTCAACCAATCAGAAGAAAGTAAACAAGAATATGACGTACGAACGAACCATATCAGTTCAAAAGTGCATATAATCTCGCTAGACAACAACAACAAACTACTAACATTAACAAAGTTCCATACTTAACAACAGTAAAGTACCTAACACAGCGTACAAAACGTAACCTATTCACACTTTTTCAAACATATCGCTAACACATCAATGTTAATTTTACATTAACATGGTAATATTTAACAAAAATTTAGCATAACCCTGTCTAATTATCATACTGACAACGAATATAATGCTAACGTAACAAAGTTTTTTACATTAACTTCGTAATATTTAACAAAAATTCATCATAACCTTACCTAAATATCATAATCCCCAACGAATAATTGCAAACATAACAAAGTTTTATCCAAACATGACATAAAAATAACAAAGTTTTATCCAAACATAAACATAACATAAAAATAAGTTCTTTGAATAAAATATCATAGTAAAGTGTAATAGTTTACTGATTTTAAAGCAGTAAATCAAACCACCCGTCCCTGCAGGCCCCTCCCCACCCATCCGCCCGTGATCTATTGATCTATTGATTCAAGTCATATTTCGAGTATCATTTTTGGATAAACATAACATAAAAATAAGTTCTTTATATACTGACCTACGAATATATGCTAACGCAACAAAGTTTTAGCATCAATAAAGCTAACATATCATAACCTGAACTAAGAATATAATGTACAACGACAAACCTAACACACCTTACGCTCGAATAAACAGTCAGCATTAACAAAGTTCCATACTTAACAACAGTAAAGTAACTAACATAGCATAAAGAACGTAACCTGTTCACACCTTTTCAAACGTATCTGTAACATATCATAGGTATTTTTACCTTAACATAGTAATATTTAACAAACATTTATCATAACCTTACCTAATTATCATACAGACCAACGAATATATGCTAAGGTAACAAAGTTTTCACATCAATAAAGCTAACATATCATAACCTGAACTAAGAATATAATGTACAAAGGCAAACCTAACATACCTCACGTATGAATAATCTGCTAACATCCGCAAAATTCCTTACTTATCAAAGGTAAAGTAGCTAACAGGACATACAAAACTCAATGTACCCCCACTTTTCCAACATATCAGCACCAGTTAAAGCAGTATTATCTAACAAATCCCTTAACAAAGTGACCAATCTATCAAAGATACCAGCATCTTGAAATATGAATTGACGCTATCTTCCTCAAAGTGTCACTCGTTTCGAATATAACATCATTTGAACTGAATAAACGTAGACATTAGCAAAATTCTCGACCAAACCTAACATTACTCAGCAAAAACTTAACCTAGGCACACGTTTCTAACACATCATCGTCAGTTAACACAGTAATATCTTACGAAACTCATCATATCTCTAACAAATCAGCGTTAATTTCACATTGTCATAGTAATATTTAACATAACGTACCTAACTCAGCAATAAACAGTTTTCATTAACAAAGTTCTTTGCTTATCAACGGTAAGTAACTAACATTGTCCATAAAACTTAACCTATCCTACTTTCGGAACATTACGCAATACCTTCGGTTCGTTAGGCTTACACTATAGACTTATCATTAGGGATACTTTCATGTTTATACAAAAACTTTCACGAATGCGCTCGCTCATCAACATAATCTCAATCTTTACGACACATAACCGAGCAATTTTCAACGATGAGCCCCACTACAGGGAGATCACCCCAGAGAGATGCGTGAAGACCCATCTCGGGGTACCCCGAAGGGGAGTGTAAGCGGTTAATTTTCACTATGTAATAAAGTAACTTAAAGCAACACAATATATATATATATATATATATATATATATATATATATATATAATATATATATATATATATATATATATATATATATATATATATATATATATATATATATATATATATATTTTTTTTTATTTACCTAGGATCCGTACGGGGGGGGGATTGAACACTGGCTCTATACCTCGCGACTTATTTTTTTTTTTTTTTTTTTCATTTGTTATTTATTCTTTTCTAAATGGTTGATGATATTTGAAAGGAAAAAATTTAAAAATGTGTTTATTTTCATCACAAAATAAACTCCTTAAAAATATAAGGGGTCAACATTTTAATACATAAATAAAATTGTTGAGACTCTTACTCGTATATTTTACAAGTTTTATTTTCTGCAGTTTCAATTTATTTTTATGCTTTATGACGGATTCTTTGAATAAGTGACTTGGAAATCTTTGCACATCATTTTTTTTTCTTTCTTTTTTTTTTCTCTTGAAGAATAAAAGGAAAGTTGTGTCTTATCCTTCGCATTTTATTTTTTGCTTTTTTTCACTTTTAGAATAAAGCTGAATGATAAAACGGCAATGAAAATGTCGTAACTTTTTTAAGAAGCCAAAGGATGAGGAGAGGGAGGGGTGAGGGAGGAGAAGGATGATGATGGGGATAGAAGAGCTTCCCACTCCGGGCTCCCCCCGACCCTTGCTACTTCTCCTACTAAAGAATGGGGATAAAAGAGCCTCCCACTCCGGGCTCCCCCCCGATCCTTGCTACTTCTCTTACTAGAGAATGAAAGTCGAAAATGATGGACTTAAACAGCACACATTCTTGAATGTTTTTTTTTTTTCCTTTCGGAAAAATGGAAAATGAAAGAAATTAAAATGGAAAAAAACACATGCGCATCTACACACACACGCAAACAAGCGCATTGCACAGATGAGAGTTTTAATGGAAGGAAAAATAAATAATTAATCAAAAATTAAGTAAAGAAAGAGAATGAAGCAAAAATTTTAAAAAAGAATTAAATTCGAAGAGAGAGAGAGAGAGAGAGAGAGAGAGAGAGAGAGAGAGAGAGAGAGAGAGAGAGAGAGAGAGAGAGAGAGAAGAGAGAGAGAGTTTGAGAGAGAGAGAGAGAGAGAGAGAGAGAGAGAGAGAGAGAGAGAGAGAGAGAGAGAGAGAGAGAGAGAGAGAGAGAGAGAGAGAGAGAGAGAGAGAGAGAAAATTATTATTATGAGTAATTTAGATTGGCTTTTTATGATTAAAATATATGCCAAGTTTTCCCACCAGGAGCAAAAATATATTTATTATTATTATTATTAGTTAGTAGTAGTAGTAGCAGTATAATGTTTGTAATGGCAAGGGAAACATTGATAGTTTACTTTTGGGAAAATAAGTATAAAAATAAATATGAATTATATCCTATTACTAGTAGTACTATAAATAATAATAAAAATAATAATAATAATAATAATAATAATAATAATAATAATAATAATAATAGGTATAATATATAATTATAGAGTGTAGATCCGTAATACTAATAGCAGTGGCGGCAGCAGTAGCGTTTATGGAAAGTATAGATTGATCGATTAGAAATAAATAATGCGATAGGTTGGAACTGCAGAAAAAAAAGAAAAAAATTAATAAAAATTTTTTTTTTACTGTTAGGAAAGTCCATTCTGACTGCGTTTAAGTTATTGTTCTCTAGAGTCTAGAGGGGACAGGTTTTTATGAAACATATTGCGTTTATTTTTTTTTTTATTTTTTTTTTTTGCAGTTATATGTGATAGGGTTTATGCGTGATTGTGGGCTTTGTAATTTGAAAGGGTGTTTATGACAGATGTGAAAATTCGCACATATATTAAGGTAGTTTTTCATGCTCTAATATCTAATATTTTTAAGAATAATAATAATAATATATTATTATTATTGTTAAATAATAATAATTATTATTATTATTATTATTATTATTTTTATTATTATTGTGTATGAAAAACTACTTAAATTATTATTATTATTATTATTATTATTATTATTATTATTATTATTATTATTATTATCATTATTAAATAATAATAATAATAATAATAATAATAATAATAATAATAATTAATAATAATTATTTAAGTAGTTTTTCAAACACGTAAATAATAATAATAATAATAATAATAATAATAATAATAATAATAATAATAATAATAATAATAATAATAATAATAATAATAATAATAATTAATAATAATTATTTAAGTAGTTTTTCAAACACGTATATAATAATAATAATAATAATAATAATAATAATAAAAATAATAATAATAATAATAATAATAATAATAATAATAATAATAATAATAATAATAATAATATCATCTATGTTAGTGATGTGAAATTCTGACATGCCGGGATTTTTACATATATCCGTGTGCTGATGCTGGTTCTCAAATTTTTAAGGATGTTCCGCACGTGCTGATATATCCTAGACATTACTAGTTTATTAGAGTGGCGTGTGCAGACATAATTTTTTGTCTGCTCACATTTGCCCACTGCAAGACTTAATGTGTGTTTTAGCATTGCTTTGAGTTTGACCAGTTTGGTGATAAGAAAATGGTCCAGAGGTTTAAAAGTAGTAATATATATTAAAATTAAACCAAAAAGTCTACCAATAAAATTTGTTACTCCTCAATTTTTTTAATATATATATATATATATATATATATATATATATATATATATATATATATATATATATATATATATATATATATATATATATATATATATATATATATATATATATATATATGTATATTATACTATATATATTTATACCATTTATATATATGTATATATATGCTATATATATATATAACCATATATTATATATATATATATATATCTCTCATATATATATATATATCTATCTATATATATATATATTGCAATTTCCGATAATCCGTAAAATGGGCGGGGCTTCTTACAAAAACGTAGTTAATGCACGGTGGTTTTAAACGTTTCTGTCTCCCCCTTTTTTGCATGTATATGACTATATATATTTTGAGCATTCTTTCGGCATCTCGTACGCCTTTCACGTTTCGGCCAAATATTCTCCTCAATTCTTTTTTCGAGCCAATCTAATCCCAAACCAATCAATCAAATCTCGGGGTCCCCTTCCTTCCCTTGGTTAAATTCTCGTCTCCCCTCTTTCTTTCCCTATTTCTCCATTCGAGAAACCCTCCTTTTTATATTTCCGTCTTTCAACTTCAATCTTATCTCACCTATCCCTCTTCCCCTTCAATCGCAACTTTTTTCCAATCTCTCCCGCACCTATCGTCTCTATCGCCGCTCTTTCCCTAGCCTCTTCTGCCTCTCTCACTTCTCCTGTCATCGCTCTTATAATAATCCTCTTGACGTCAGTCTTTGATTACCCTCATATTACCTCCCATTTTTTTCATTGATAAAGAAAATATATTTTCCAGTCTTATTTACATTATATATATATATATATATATATATATATATATATATATATATATATATATATATATATATATATATATATATATATATATATATGTGTATTTATATATATATTTATATTTACTTGCAATCATTTTCATTTAGGTTTGTTGTAAAGTAAATAAAAGGTAAAATTAAAAAGGGTTGCGTTTGGTTCTTTAAATCTCACATAAACATGATATAAAACTAAAAATGAGTGAAAGTTATATTTAATTTAAAAGGTCTAAAGTTCATGTAGACGTGAGGAATTTATATAAATTGTAAATATCGGATGTTTGTCATGAAGATTGGAAGAGTTGGTAGAAAAATTTGGTGGGGTTTCTGTAGGGCTGCAGCAGGTAATTATTTTTCCGGCTCTAACTCTCAGATATATTTTAAATATCCGACTCGGTGCTACGCCATTTTGAAATTGCCTAACTTTGAAACTGAACCATTTTATTTTATAGTAAAAAAAAAATAAAAATATTTTTTTTTATCCGCCCCAATATTTTTGCTCTGGTTCCGGCCCTGGAGTCCTGGTTTGTTGACTGTAGCAATAGAGAATATAAATCTAATAAGAGGATATTATTAATATTAAGGATATATGATCGAATAGAGGATATATATATATATATATATATATATATATATATATTGATATATATATATATATATATATATATATATATATATATATATGATATATATGATCAGGTCTCGAATAAGAAGTATTTTTCTTTTATAAATCGATTGGATTGTTCACTTTTTTATTTTATCTTTGTGCATTGTGTAGTAATGCATCTCATATTGGTCTTTATATACATTTGCTTATACTTTATATAACACTTTGTTGTTACTTCTAAGATTAATACGATTTGTTTTCAATAAAAATTCGTTTCCCCACAGAAATAATTTTCCTTGTATCTTCGAAGTATTTCCTAATACATTCTCTCTCAAATGTTTTTATTCCGTAACGTCTTCGATGTTGATATTAAAGTATTCCTTAATCAGGTAATGTTAATGATATGTTATTAGTCAACCTCTTAATATCTTTTAATATACGCCTTATATATATATATATATATATATATATATATATATATATATATATATATATATATATATATATATATAATATATATATATATATATATATATATATATATATATATATATATATATATATATATATAAAAGAGACAAACACTCACACAGATAGAAAGAGAGGCAGACAGACAGATAATCACACAGATAGATAGATAGATAGATAGATAGATAGATATAAAGTGCTTTTTATTACTCAATAAATTCCAGTCTTGAAATGGACTTGGAGTGAGTAAAGAAAGGTTTTTTTTCTTCTTAATGTGAAGGTAATTATAAAAGTTTGATTAGACTAAAATTGGGATCTCAATAGCCAATAGAAGGTGTGAAGGTGAAAGAGAAAAAGGTTAAGAATGTTTTGAATTAGGTAAGTATTTTATGTGGAATATTTATTAGATTGCTTTGTTTTTAATGCTACTTTGTTTAAACAATTTGTTTTTAATGTTACTTTTTTGTTCAAACAATGATCTTTTTTGAATTTAAGTTGCGCGCTCCCAAACACACAATATATAACAAAAAATTATATATATATATATATATATATATATATATATATATATATATATATATATATATATATATATATATATATATAACTAACAATAACAACATATAACATATATATACTATATATAGATATCTGCTATATATATATATATATAATTGAGAATTTTTTTCCATTTGTTGCAAAGAATATAAATGGTGACTGGATTTTCTAAAGATAGAAGAGGTTTTGATTTTTCTTCTCTCTGATGATAAAAAAATTACTTAAAGAATTAAACCATTTTGTCTTCATTTAAAAAAAAAATCCTTGGAAAATTGATTAAAAGCATTTTTTTTTTTTTAGTTTCAATTAGTAATATGAAAGGAATAGGTGGAATGAGGAGAGAATTTGCTGCTATATATATATATATATATATATATATATATATATATATATATATATATATATATATATATATATATATATATATATATATATATATATATATATATATATATATATATATATATATATATATATATATATATCTTATATATATATATATATAATTTACTTTTTTATTTATTTACGCATATCACCATTTCCTGCATGACTGTAAGGTGGTGTTGGTGGGTGATAAATACTAAAAAATATCACCACCATTAATAAAGAGAACAATATGGTAGAAGGAGGTTTACAGCCTCTTGACACCAGAGGAAGAGAATTTTGAAAATTCCAAACATCTTTCCCTTGAAACCTCATCATTGGATTTTAGTACATTCAACCACGCTTCTTTTTATACTTTTAACCGCTTGCATCACTTCATTCCAACACTACAAGTTAAGTGGACAAGATAATAAGGATAAGTATTTAAGAGCGCTTGCAAGTAAATCAGTCGAATGTGAACAAGTTGAAGCTGAACAAATCTGGAAGCAAATGAAGGAAGCGATCGTTAGTAGTGCAAAAGAAGTATGTGGGTGTGCTAAAGTAGGAAGCAAGAATATTAACAGTGCACTCTTAATTCTACCCACTTCCTTCCTAATCTTCCTCTCCATCCAAACCCCCACTAACTTAATTTTACATAAAACAACATAATGATCCGATAATCTTATTCCTAACCCCCTCACTGATTTAACATCCAACATATACTTCAACATCTTCATCATCACAAAATCAATCATACTTTTCACTTCGATACCATCTCTACCTTCAACTCTAGTATACTTATGAATATTCTTGTATTTAAAGAAAGTATTATATACACACACACACACACCTTTCTCCTCACAGAAATCTATCACCTTCCTACCATCCTCATTTTCTCCCGACACCCCAAAACCATCTGTTATACCATCCCTTTTTTGATCACCTATCCAACCATCTAGATCCCCGAACATAATCAATCTGAAGTTCCTACACACCCCATCCCAAACATCATTCAGATTATCCCAGAAAATCGCACTTCCTTCACCATTACCCTCAGATGGACCATTATTATTATACCTTGACCTTTTCAAACTTAAATTTAACCATTAGAATTCTAGTACTCACACACACAAAATCTACCATAGCTCTGTACCACGTCACTCATCAGAATTGCTACTCCTTCTCTCCTATTCTCATTTCTTTTCACACCAGCACATACACATTTCACACTAAACTACTCATTTTCACCGTTTTCTTTCATTTTTGTTTCAGTCGCCGCGAGCAAATCAAATTTGCCCTTTCTAAATACATCCATCACCTCTCTCTCCTCTTCTCCTCAACATTTATCCCTCTGACAGTCCATGTACCCATATGATTCATATATTTTTGCCGAAAGATAGAAGGCCGCTTACGGCGATCACTATCTTCTCCGAGGCATGCATTAGCACTCCTGGCAAAATATAAGTGGTAGTGGGCAGCCAACCCAACTACCACCGTCCCTTTAGTCGCCTTCTACTACACGCAGGACATACGATGTGATCAATCCTTTCTCTCCCACACATGGAATGTCTGTAAGATGTTGACTAGAAGAGGTGTGTAGATATGTATATATGATATGTGGATAAATGGTGGTGTCTGGAGGATGAGTGTGGATATGAATGCAGAAGAGAAAGGTGAACTATTAGGCACTGGAATGTCATGGGAGACCTTACATACCAAAGGCCATATGGGATGTAATTTCATCGTTGGAAGTATGCGCGCTGCTATACCTTTACCTATAATTAATTAAATTAAATTATTTAAATGTATAAAATTTAGCATTTTTAAAATCCAGAATCGTAAAAATATATTTTTCTTTTAAGTTGTTCTTGTTACTTTTAACCAAAAGCTTTCTTCTGAAAATATGGTCAGACCACTTCTAGAGACTAGAGTAGACTTTTCAGATTTTCTTCTTTTCAAAATATAATTTCAGGCGTTCCTTCTTCTTTCCAATCTCTCTTTCTTTTGGCTTTTCTGTTTTTCGATTCCCCCTCTAGTTTCCACTGCGTCCATATTCAACGACTGTCGAATC
>JABUQX010006923.1:0-40000 GCA_015478945.1 Trachelipus rathkii
TTGACCAGGGACTTAATTTAAAGTTTCCAAGTTTGCAGATGATAGCAAATTGGCTACCTCAGCTAGGGATAATGATGGATGTATAAAAATTTAAAAGATAAGGATGGAACAGCTTAAATCGTTGATGGGATGAGCAGTGTTCATCCTTCTTCAGCTAAATCTTTCTTTCTCCTCATTCATTCCTTCTACAAACTAAATCTTTCTTTAACTCATAAATCCATTGGTCGATCGTGCTGCTCTCTTTTGGCCACACTTCAGGCTAGAGACAGTGCATATCGGGGGTGGAAAAATTCTCATTCTCTAATCACTCTCGCTAATTTTCCATTAAGCTAGAAATCGTGCAGGGATACTCTTCGACGAGCAAAGGCGGGCTTTCATCAAAAGGAAAGTGCGCTAACCTCCTTGGTCTCCTTCTGACAAATCTTTCATCTCAAGCATCTTCTGTAAATCTGCCTTTCCTCCTCTTATTCGATCTGATCATTGGGTTGCTAATTCTCCAACTGAAAAGCTAATCTCTTCGGCCCCTCGCTCAACTACATTCTCTATATCTATACTAGCACTTTCCCTCAGGGTTGGAAGCTCTCACATGTCCACCTATTCCGAAAAAGGAAGCCGTTCTATGATCCTTCAAACTATCGCCTTATAGCTCTCACTTGTCATCTATGTTAAGATCTTTGAAAAACCCTTCTCAACTCACTTCTTAATCATGCCGGAAACTCATCTCCGAATCCGCCAGTAGGCTCACTCGTTGCGCGAAGTCTCATCTGGCGTCATACATTCTATCTAACCGAATTTATGTTTTTCGCTCTTAGGAACTAACCGGGAGACTTGTGTGGTGGTGGTGCTTGACATACTCCAAGGCATTTGAGCGAGTATGGTCAATCGTCCACTGCTTCCCAAGTTCCCTTCCTTTGGGTTTCTCCTTCTTCTTAGCTTACTTATGTCTAGCTTTCTTCTTATCGCTCAATCATCGCCTGTTTGTGCTTGATGGGGCGATTTATCTTCTTTTCTGTCATAGTGGTGTTCCTCAGGGTTCTGTCTTATCCTACTTATCCTACTTTTCATCACTGATCTTCTCACCTGCACCTCTAACCTCTATCCACTCGTATTCCGATGATTCGACCTTAATTCCTTAACTTCGTATCAATTCTACTCCCTTCTTTTAACTTCTATTGCCTCTCGTCTTCAATCTTACCGATTATTATTCTCGCTGAATGGATAGAAATACTTTGTTGAAATTCAATTCTTTAAAAACCAACTTCTGCAAATCTCCTTAATCCAAAATACCTTCTAACTTTCCTAGTTATTCTCTCGTGAGCACTGGTTCGTCGTTCATCTCTCGCGTATCGTTGACAATCATCAAATATCCTTGGACACTGAACAAAAAAAAATGTCTTGGCAAAATGGAAATCACAACACGGTTGCTAGGGCAGCCTCAAAGAACTGGAAGTTTTGTTTACGACTGTGAGCACTTTTCCGCTCACAGAAGAGAGGGTATTGACAGCAGAAGTAGTATTATGGTAGTGTAAGTAGTAGTAGTAACACTACCCTCAGTAGTCTCTATGGGTTGGGTCCCATTCATGAAAGAAATTGAAAGAAGAAGAATATATATATATATATACTATATATATATATTATTATTATATATATATATATATATTATATATATTTATATATATATATTATATATATATATATATATATATATATATTATATATATAATATATATATATTATATTCATATTATTTCCTTCTTTTCCTCCAATTCCTCTTTTCACTTACATATATATTAAGAAAATATATTATATTATATAAATATGTAGTGCTTCAACATATATGTGAAAAGGTTGTACAAGAAAAATAAAGGTTTCGGAGGCTATGCATATATATATATATATATATATATATATATATATATATATATATATATATATATTATATATATATATATGGAAAATATATATATTATTATATATATATAATACAGGCCTATATATATTATATTATATTATATGAAAGAAAGGATATTACAATTAAAAGAAAAGAAAGAAAATCTCCTCACTCCTAAAAGTAATTAATACTACTTAGATAGGACAAAAGGATCTTCTTCCTTGTTTGAGGAATTCTTTGAATTCCTTTTTCTAAAACAAAATTGATATATTTATGAGAAATATATGAATTTTGTGAAATATAAAAGGAAAAGGGTAAAAACTCAAGATCTTGAGATTTAAAATTCAAGAACTCAAGAAAACTCAAGATACAAAACTCAAGATCTCAAGACTCAAGAACTCAAGAAAACTCAAGATTCTGTAAATCAGAGTTCATTACTCTTTCCTTTTATAAATGTCGAATTGCAAAAATTCGAAGACAATGGAATTTTGCTTAATGACATTTTATTGAAGTTCTATTTTATTAGTAGTCATCTTATTTTTAACATAAAAGAATTTACTGTTTGTTGGTTATTAATATCACCAAGGATTGTTGGTTGCTTGATTTGTTGGTGGTCGGTTTGTTGGTCGGTTGACCAACAATGCTGGCTCTTTCTTTAGGAAGATCGACCAACAAATTTGCTGGTTTAATTTTAGCCAACAATTTTTTTTTTCAATTCTTTTATTATTATTATTATTATTATTATTATTATTATTATTATTATTATTATTATTCAATAATAACATATTTTAGTAAAGTAAAGTATATAGCTCTTGGGATGACTCTACTTATTATATCTAGTCAGAAGAGTCCTGACTTGGAGATTCGTTATCCCGCCTCTTTGTAATAATAAGTAGTGGTAGTCCTTCTGATAGAAAGGAGTGGCCTTTGTGCCTTCAATTTGCTAGTCTGCGTGGTAGAAGTTATGACTTGGTCATAGGAGTTAATCAGCTTTCTCGATAGCAACAACTCAGTTTCCATGCAGTTTTGTAGAGACCAATTTTAAATCATGTATATATAATAAATTATACATACATAACCTTTTTGCAATAAAATTGCAATTAGAACGATTTTGTCATTTTAGAAGAGTTTTTATTTTGGAATATATTTTTGATGCGCAATTTTCAGAATGTTTGTGGTAAATATTCAGTTTTTCTAACCTTATAAAAATATTAATTTATAATTAAATTAATAGATGAGGTGGGGGGTCGGTAATGAAGATCGTGAAAGGACGATGCAGTCACCACAATGGCATGAAAAAAAATAAAAATTTTATTTTCTTGTAGAAACTACAGCAAGCGTTATCGAAGATAAGGAAGCAGGTAGACATCTGACAAGAGAAAAAAGCTATAAGGTCGCCATATTTCGGACTATATTTCTTCTGTTAGCAAGGCTTTTAGGGTAAATAAACTAATCGTGATTTCAGTTTTAATCTTTATTTCCCTTTTATAACATGAAACATATTTTGAAAGATTTATTTTCCAAGCATTTATTACGGTAATTAAATATTATATTCCCAATTACTCTAAAACATTTCTTATCTCTACTACTAATCGTTCCAATTACACATGACCTTACAATATGGTTAACGGGCCACACACACATTCTCCAGTAAAGTAAAAGAAAGGGAAAAAATTGAATATTGATACATAAATATCTTCTGTAAAACAATCATGAGCACATATGTACATTTATATTTATTAGTCTATATATATGATTACGGAAGCCTCAATATGAATATAATCATTACCAAAATGGTTATAACGATATAAATTTATGCGGCAGGCCACAGAACGCAATTAATGTCAATGGCGTTCGATTATTTAACACTCATAAAGTGTATGGGAAAACTTAACAAAATACTAATGTACAAAGTTTTCAGCACTTAGTTAATATCTAACCTTTTGACTGGCAAGATTGTTATGTACCCGGAATTTACATAATGAACTTAAATGAAAGATATTATAAAACAAAATTTAATATATATATACATCACAATATAAAGACATCCGCCGATAACTGAATTGAGTCACAAGTGACTCAATTTATTTAAGGCGTGAAAATGAAGAGTCACATTTGATTGACGCAGGAATAAAGTCATACTTTATATAAGCTCCCTTCTATACTATAATAATATATATATATATATATAATATATATATATATAATATATAATAATATTATATAATATATATATATATATATATAAATATATATATATATATATATATATATAATATATTATTTATATATATATATATATTATATATATATATAATATATATATTTATATATTCTATATATATATAGATATATATTTATAGTATATATATTTATATATTATATATATATATATATATTATATAATATATTTAATTATATATTATATATTATATATATATATATATATATATATATATTATAATATATTATTATTATAATATATATATAATATATATAATATATATATATATATATATATATATATATATAATATTAATATATATATATATTATACTTATACAGGGCTTTTTATTTTTCTTAAGGCTTAGAATGTGGTAAAGTGTCAGAGTCCAAGAAACTTCGCTTTCATTTTCCAGTCTTTAACTAATATGCTGTATATACTGTAACTCTTTTCAAAAACAAAAATCAGCAAAATATGGGAAGACTACGAACTTCAATTTTCATTTTCATTTTTTTTCGCTTTGATGGTGAATTTTTTATTTTGTATTCCAATGTCGGCGTAACATCTGAGTTATCCATACAATTTCTTTCAAGTGGTTGATTATTTTATTATTATGATTATGTTATGTTATTATCTTATGATTATATGATTATATATATTATTATTATGGTTGATTATTAGTTATTATTATCATTATTATTATTATTCATTATTTATTATATTATTATTATTTATTATTAATTAATATTAAATAATATTATTATTATTATTTTATTATTATTATTATTATTATTATTATTATTATTTATTATTATTTATTTTATTTATTATTTTAATTATTTATTATATTAATTTTTCAACTTGGAAAACTTTTGATGGGGAAATTTGCAGCATTAAGTAAAATTTAATTATTGTGATCCTCCACAATATTCCATTAAAATCTTAATTAATAAACCCTTAACAACTTGTAATAATAACAGAAAGTAAAATAATAAGAAAATTTCGAAAAATTTCTTCTTCAAACTTCCAATGCTATACGATTCAAAATAAGGAAGAGAAAGTGCCCGGATATTTTGAACTCTGAACCTCAACTAAGCTCTCAAAAATAAAGTCAGCCTATACCATAAGATTAAACGCCTGTCATCCTCCTTTAGCAAAAGAGATGTTTTGCCCAACAACCATCACGCTGTGTACCAATTTTACTGCCCTGAGTCAGACTGTACGTCGACATATATTCGGTTGCACGACGAATAGAATTGTGGACAGGGCTATCAAGCTCGCTGCAGTACCAGCAAAATCTTTGAACATTTCAACACATCACATGGTCAATCAACTATAAGTAAGTTTACAAACATTTCGCAATATTATACGGATCGTGTGAAGTCTAGAAACGTAAGATTACGGAGGCCTTCTACATCAAAACACGCAGACCAGACATTAACGTAAAATTTAATGTATTATCTGTCAGACTAAATATCACTTGATTTACTTATTATATGTCAATTAAAACACTCATTCGCTTTCAAGAAATATTCCTCTGAAGATGTTTTAAGTATAGAGACGAAACGCGTCAGGAAATCTATGTAAATATGTTTTCTTCCTCTCTTGTAGATTATTTTCAAAAATTATTTTAAGAAAACTAAATAATGTACAAAAGTAAATATTTAGAACGTTAGAAATGAAATCAAATACTTTTATTAAATCAAAAGCTGATTTGAATTCCTATATTATTATTTTTATTATTATTATTATTATTATTATTATTATTATTATTATTATTATTATTATTATTATTATTATTATTATTATTATTATTATTATTATTATTATTATTATTATTATTTTATTTTATTATTTTTATTATTTATTATTATTATTATTATTATTATTATTATTAATTATTATTATTATTTCTTTATTATTTTATTATTATTATTATTATTATGATTATTAATTTATCATCATTATTATTTTATTAATTTATTAATTATTATTATTTATTATTTTTATTATTATTTATTATTATTATTTTATTATTATTATTATTAACTTTATATTATTATTATTATTATTATATTATTATTATTATTATTATTCTTATTTTATTATAATTATTTTGATTATTATTAATTATTATTTCTTATTATTATTATTATTTTTATTAATGAATTAGGTTTAGTTTTTGCCTATCATGAAATCTTTAAAAATTGAGAATTAACACTGCACCGCCAGACTTTACAACAGAAAATACCTATAATCGTCTCTTTACACTTGCAGAGCATCAAACTGCCATGAGCGAACAGCCAGGAGGTTTCCCTTGACTAGGACTTAATTTTATACCTATGTCCGTCATATTCACCCCTATGCATCAGCGTTTTTGCTGTATCTGTATAACAGAATCTGGATAGAATCTTCTTTTCCACCTATTTGGACTAAAGCTTTTGTAATCCCTGTTCCCAAACTTTGAAAAGAACCAAAGTTGGGGGACAGCCAAAAACCTATTTCGTTAGCTGGTCATGTCGTACTTGCAAATTAATTGAGAAAATATTTTCAGGCCGCCTTCTTCTGTTCTGGAGAGTCGCCAGGCTTTTTCAAACTTCCAGTTTGGTTTCCCTCAGAAATTGTTCGACAGCGGATCCATTGTTGAAATGGATCATGATATTCGGAAAGCCTTCTCAACTGGTGGGATGGTTCTTGGTGTATTTTTCGACCTTGAAAAAACTTATAGCACAGCGTGGAGAATTGGGGTTCTCCTTAAACTTCATTCCTTCGGTTTCCGAGGAAACTCCCTCTCTTTATTAAATGTCTTCTGTCAGACAGATCCATCCAGGTTCGGTGCTCCTCTGTTCTATCACACCACTTTTCTCTGGATAAAGGCGCTCCGTAGGGCAGTGTTATAAATGTGTTATTATTTGTTCTCGGATGATATGACATCAATTCTTCTATCACAGCGACGGTCAAATTTTCTCTCTATGTTGATGACTGTGCGCTATATATTGCAGGAGCCTGCCTCCCCCATTTCTTGAAAAACAACATCAACTAGTTATTGAGAATATTTAACAATGGAGTAATTCCCATGGCTTCTATTTCTCACCCACAAAAAAACTATTTATGAAAAAAGGGAGTTGAAGAACCTACCTCTTTCCTCCCACGAACATAATCTTATAAGGCTCACACATTTCTGTAGTTTGACAAGTCAAATTTCTAGGACTTATTCTAGATGACCACCTAACATATACACCATATTTTGAACTCCTGAGCACGACTTGTCATCTCGTGATTGACCTATTACGTCATCTCGCCTCAAGTTCTTGGGGTGCTGATCGCAAGTCCCTTTAACGATTCCACACCGCCCTAATTCGATTGAAGTTGGACTACGGCTGAGTCATATATGGCCAGGCCTCCCCAACTCTACTACACCTGTTAGGTCAAATCCAAAACGAGGTAGTTCGTATCTCCTCTGGAATCTTGAAGTTGAATCCTGTGTGATACTTCATTTATAAAACGTTAAACTTTTAATGTGAAATCAGCACAGAGATAAATATTTCTTCTTGTTAACCGAGTGTAAATTCTTTTCTTGTAACAATTCTGGGGTTCTGGCAGAATCTCAAGTCATTAATGAATTTTAAATAAATTAGGGCCTCTCACAAAAGATCTCTTGGATTCCAGGGGCGAGGAACCTAGAAACTGCCAACCTGTCAATCTATTTTATTTTAATCTAATTTTATTGCCACTTCCCTTCCTATGGGAACACTTGCTCCAGGGTTAAAGTTGAGCCCAATTCCTATATTTATACAATAACTACCATTTTTCATTTAACCCAAAGAGTAAAAGTCGGACAGAAAGACGTCGACTCCGATTTATATAAAAATCAAAGTATAAATTCTAAATACATATAAAGAGAAATGAGAAAAGAAAAATGAGAGACGAGAAATAGGAAAAAGGTTACTGAGAAGCAAAACATTGGATATTTCTACACTTTCTTTGAAAATATAAAGAATTATATCACATTATAAGGCCTATAACAGCATAATAATTACTAGTTCTAAGAAGCCATATAAAGGCAACAAGCATAGTTTTGAAAAATATGCAATACAATATGCAACAAAATTTAGTTGAAACACCAACTCAATTAAATATAATATTATAAATTAACACAATAAAGTGTTGGCAATGGTTAGAAAAAATATAAATGACGATGCATTAAAGACATATATTTATGCAATTCGTCAGGCTAGAGAGAATAATGTTGTCTCGACTTGTTCCAAATTTAAAATTATGTCATCGGTATGGGTAAGTTAGTGCTGGACATATGTATCAAGATATAAAGATACAAGTATTAGTTCTCTAGAGGTAAATATTTTGGGCTGACACACTTACATATGTTTTTTCATTGACAAAATGATATAGTATAATATAATATATTATATATATTATATATATATATATATATATATATTATATATATATAATATATATATATATATATATATATATATATTATATATATATATTTCTGCATAATATAGATTATCTATCATATCATCAAACCCATCTTTGTCCACAAGACTAGGGTAAAGGTGGCGTAGCATGCACTGAATCAGAAAAGTAGTAGCAGAATATGACGCAAGTCGAAAAGAAAGCCCAGCCTTACCGCCCCCTTTATATCTATTAGTGAGAACCGTTGCAGTCAGAACATCCACCCTAGAGCTTCACGGGACTGCGACGAACCCTCACTATGGTTTCATGTCAATGTGGTTTTATCCCTTGCGCCCAGGTGGGCCACAACCCTACTCCCTCACAAAACCCGCCCTTCACTACACTATTTCATCTTTCCTATCGCCTCTGCCAAACTCACCTTTCCTCTCATTCAGTCATTCCTTTACTGACTAAATCTACTTTTTCTTCGGTCTCCCAGCCGGTCGATTCCCAGCACACTCACCCCTATACATCCGCTTGACCAACCGACTATCATGCATCCCTTTTTCCACTTGACCAACACCTAACGTATTTCCATCTTATTCTCACACTTTACCCCTCCTCTTAACACATACAACTCTCTAATACGTTTATTCTCATTTTATCAATTCTTCTCACACCTAGCGCACGCCCTTAAGATTGTCCATCTGAACATTTGTACTTTAGATCTATCTCATTATTCACACATAGTTTCACTACTATACATTAACACAGGTAACATATATATATATATACACAGACTTAGTCCCTTTACTCCACCAAGGATTTAATTGCAAATGTACTTTCCCGTCTTTCACAACTTTCCTACTACAAGCTGCTTCATCCAATCTTTTCATTCAATATCTATCCTAAATATTTTAAGCTCAGACACTTGTTCCAGCCTGCTCACAATCTAACATAACTTCACCCTGAGGACTTTCCACACTCACAACCAAAATCTTACTCTTATTACGTTTCTTTCAAACACCTTTCTTTTACACACCATTCCAAATCCCCCTCCCAATCCTCTCACACTCTTTTCAGATTCACGCACAAAACTTAATCATCCACATATAATAGGTTAGGTACCCTCCACTCTCTTCTATTCTCCATAATTCTAACACACACCATCCCCTGCCCTAACCTCCTAATTCTTTCACTAACCCCATCTATAACAAATAGTATCCAAGGAGACTACACACTCCTGCCTCACTCCACTAATTAATATTAAACCAATCACTTTAGACTCCATTTATTTTTACACATCCTCGCTTCACTATCGCCATAACTACTTTTGATTCCCATTCAGAAGCTCACCACCAACACCATATATCATCTACACCTGCCAAAGGGCTTTCCTATTAACCTAACGTTCGCCGATTTCTACATTTCTCATATTGAAAACCAAATTGTGAATGAAAATAACATATTAATCCGAAGATATATTTAAAATACGTCGATGACTCATTTGTCATATTTGAAAGTTAAACAGAAAAAAAAATTCATAAAACTACTTAAACAACTATCCGTCCTAAACTTACTTATGAAATGTTAAACATTCAAAAACCTGGCATTTCCTAGACGTCTTATTTTGTTTTTAAAATGGTAGAGTCGAAAGAGAGGTAAATGTTTAAAAGTAAAGATAAGGTTTATACACAATTATGACTACTAATATTCTGAAAGTTATAAACTATCAATTTATCTACATATAATCCACAGAGCTTATAAAATAACTTCAACGTAGGAACTCTTTAACAAAGAGGTGATAAGAATAACGAAAACTTAATTAATAATGGTTACCTTCAATTTAAAATAGAAAAAGATATTAAAAGAACTATAAAAAACATTTTAGCTTCAAAAAAAAAAAAATTTCATTGCCATGGAAAGCAAGATAACTTTTTATTTTAAATCATTAAATTTGATAAACTTTTCTAGAGAAGAGCAAAAATTAAACATAATTTTCAAGAAACATGTTAAATCAGAAAAAAATATAAATGCATGAAGCTACTACACACCGAGAGGAGTGTCCTCAAATTTTAGTATCTGTGGTCATTGTTTGGAGGATTAGAGAAGTTATGTTGTATATCAATTTAATTGCAAAGATGTATGAAGTAATTCCTCTTATGTGGGATACACAACTAACACTTTAAGAGCCCGAATTATGCAACACAGGTAAAATACACACAGTAAAATATGGGAACATTATACGGCGGAAAGCAAATCCCCTCCTACAGTTTAAATTGCTAGTTGTTTTAAAATCTTAGTTCAAGTTAACAATTTCAACTATCTTCGTATTGCCGAATTTGTTTTTATTAAAAAAACTTAAGCCATACATCAATGTGAAATTTAATGAAATAAATGAATGCTTGAATGTTCTTTGAATATTGAATTTTGAATATTGAATTGAATTTGAGTTCACCTAGTATCCATGATAATAGCTGTATATGCAAAATAGTGTAAGCTGTTTTGATTTTTCAACGAAATTATTTTTTTTCTTTAAACTTCACAATTAAGGTAAAATAATTTTAGATTTTTTAGATTTTGAAATTTATTATTTATAAACTGCATTTTAAATAGTTAGATAACCGTGATCATACCTGAAGAATACAGGCGAAATATTGGTACAATATGAAAGGTTTTAGTTTTTCTTTATTCTAGAATATTTCTTAATAAATTTTCTTCTGAAAATAAAGAATTATTTAGAAGAATAGAAAGAACTTGCAAAAAGTATGTTAAAATTGACGCTGGATCCAAATTTTCTTAAAATAATAATAATAATAATAATAATAATAATAATAATAATAATAATAATAATAATAATAATAATAATAATAATAATAATAATAATAATAATAAATTAGTCAGTAAGTACTGCATTTTCTGGTTATGTATAAATTGACAAGTAGAGTTACTTACAAAACAAAATATAATAATCTAATCAGAAAACAATATTAACTTATAAAGAAATAAACCGAATTTATCCCGACTTTCACCGATGTTCAAGCCCTGAATCTTCGAGAAGCTTTAAACAAAAAGGTCAATTTTGGGTGATCGAAAATTACATTAAGGCATCTAAAGAATTTTACTGTGATGAAACAATTACTCTTACCACTCACGGAGAATATAATTTTTTAGATAATTTGATATATCTAACTGAACGATGGCAAGTACGATTTAAATGAATTTTTAATATTTAAAATCATCGAGTCCAATATCTAAAATAAAATTATTATTTACCAGTGTGAATCAACATTTAATTTCATTTTTTATCAGGGACCGATAAGCGTAGCTGTCTATGCTCCAGGAACAGATTTTGATGAAGCAGTAAAATCTATAATCCACCTCAGGAATTGCGTTTCTAATCAAATAAAAGATTTCGTAACTTTTCATTTCTATTTTTCCCCAGTTGTGAACATTTTCCTCCAGAAGTAATTTCTTCTTCCTTAATATATGTTTTCAAACTTAGTGTGTTAGTAAATATCAAGAGACATTTTCATCCATGAAATTTAAGCTAAAGTCTAAACTTCTAAAAAAGCTTTACAATAACCGATCTATGTTATGAAATTTATATAAGGCAAAATCAGTTTTGCAAATTTCTACATCTCGACTTACAGCTAATCACATAATAAATAAATAATTAAGAATTAATAATGAATACTAAAATGCGTCGATCAAAAACTCAAAACTGAGTGCATTGAAAATGGGTCAATTATATCATTATATATATATATATATATTATATGATAATATATATTATATATATATATAATAAATATTATTATATATATATATATATTATATATTATAATATATATATATATATATATATATATATATATAGTTGCTTTGTTTACACCGCTCCCCCCCTACAAGTATCGGCCGACCACGAGATATTCCACCATCATTGTGGGTCGGGCCTAGAGATCCTTTAAATCAAGTGTTCTGAGGTTGCGTTTAATGTTCACTAAATTATGGCAATCTAATAAGAGATGTTTAGTACCATCGTAGTTTTGGAGGAAAAATCTTTGACAGGGGGGGTAGGGAGCATCTTGGATTTTAAATTTGTATTCATGAAGGGAGGGCTTCTGCCCAGAGAGGTGACGAAAAAGCATTACTCATGTTTGGTGGTCCAGAGGTTGTTCTGCAAGGCATATTTCACGTGGACGTCCTGGAAGTATTGTGTTATTTTTATATGCGGTAATCGTTTTTTGTCAATTGGATACAAATGTGTTTAATAATGATAGTATCTGGAGGTAGGGGAAAGTTTGTTGTATATGTTAGAGTAGCATAATGCTGGTATAAAATATTTTCCTTCTAGGCATAGGGGGTTGTAAGTTTGATGCAGAGAGGGTGGGAGAGATCTATTGAGAGTGATTTGGTATAAAGTTGACAGCCTATCATGTCAAGATGATTTTCATAGAGAGGATTTTTTTTTCAGTTAGTATTTGGTCTATTATGGTCTAAGAGGAAAGGAATCCGTTTATTACCTTAATGGCTATATTCTGTATAGTTTCTAATTTTTAAGTATTTGTTTTTGATATTGTGGCAGCCCAGGCAAGTGATTCGCAGTTTAAGAGGGACGTATTTTCCATACTATTGCGAGGGTCTCTTTATGTTGCCCAAAATTTTGTTTCTTCGTTAATGCTATTCAACGCGATCAATTATTGGTGCTCTTGATGTTATATAGTGATATGGAATAAGGTCAATGTGAATCAAAAGTTACCTAGGATATTGGGTTGTTTACTGAGAGGAAGGATATTATTTCATACAAAATCTGCGGGTTAAATGTTTGATCCTCTTCTATCTGATGTAAGTAATGTGATAGAAATTTTTTTTGTCAGTTGCAGTTATTATGTTTGTTGTTAGTCACTATTCTAATTTTTTTTTTTTTTTTTTTTTTTTACATGATACCACACTCACGGGCATCCTTTTCAAAAGGAGGGGGGCCAAAAAAAATAATAATACAAAAAAAAATTACTAAAGAAAACTTTAAAATAAATGAAATAAACTACCACCCTGTCCCTTACCTAAAACGCAATTCCTCAGGTGGGCGAAGACGCGGGATTTAAATAGAGGAAGATTGAATATAGCGGGGAAAATAAAAGAAGGCAAGGAGTTCCACAAAAACAGATCGTGGCTGGAAAGAAGGAGGTACCACAACGAGTGAGTCCTTGAAGTCTCCAATAATTCACGCCACTATTCTGAGAGACGCGAAGGCACCTCTTGTATTATACGAGGGCGCGACGCAGTGGTGGAGGAAATGCGAGAGGTCAATTTCCCTCGAGCACCTGCGTTTGTAATACCTATAGAAAAGAGAATGGGCCCGACGTCACGACGCAGAGAAAGAGCGGTCAAGGGAGTCAGAAAGTATCGGACAGTTTATAAGCCTCTTAGCTTCAGCTTCAACTCTATCAAAAGGAGGGTGGAACCGAACCACCCAACTGTGGGAACAGTATTCCATACAGGGCGAATAAGACCTTTAATAACTGGAGCATCTGAAGCAGAAGCAAAATTCACCGCAATCTGAACAGAATTCCGAGCTTTTTTGAGGCCATTTAGCAACCGATGTGATGGTGAGGTCCTCGCAAGACAATTCACTTATTTAGTTTAGTCCCTAGAATGTTATGTTGTTTACGGGTAAGACATCAGACGTCAAAGGGAATAGGAAAGTTGGGCGGTATTTTAGAGGAAGAGAAATCTAAAGTGAGTTTTTCAAAGAGTTGAACTTCACAAGAATACGGTTACCCACTGAGAAATTCCGACAACATCGGCAAGAATTGAATCAGAAGCTTTAGACGAGAGGCAACTCTAGATATAACGAGGGAGCAAAATTAAAATGAGTGGAAGAATGGCGAGTTGAGTCCTCGGCATAAGAGTGAGTGAACAGAGTAGAAGTGCAGCTAGAAGATCGTTAATGAAAAGTAAGAATAAAAGTTGGAGATAAAACGAACCTTGGGAACACCACAATTATAAGAAAGGAGGAAGAGGTTGCTCATCAACAGAGCTGAAATGGAACGATCTGAAAGAAAACAGACAAGAGAAGCAAGCGAAGGAGGAAAATCCAAAGGAAGGTGCTTCAGAGAGTAGCGACGGCAATGCAATACCTGAGTCAAAAGTTAGATATGTCAAGGCTACCAAACAAGATTCACATGATCCTTAAAGGGCAGAAGACATAGATCCAGTGAGATAGGAAAGGATTCACATTGTCTCGTCGTCGAAAGCCATACTGAGATCTGAAAGAAGGGAATGAGATTCTATACTGATCGAGGAAATGAGAGTTCAGGAGAGTTTCAAAGATTTTAGATAGTATATACAAGTTAAGCGCAATAGGACGATAGTTAGAAAGGTCAGAGCGGCTACCTTTTTTGGGATTGGCTGACATAAAAGCGCGCTTCCAGATTGAGGAAGTGTTAGTATTAAGGCACAGAGAGTAGAGTTTGAACGAGGACAGGCGCCAGCTCAGACGACACTCCTTCAAAACACGAGGTCGGAATGCCATTGGGCACTGGCCTTCCGGACCGTTCATAGATTCAAGTAATCTAATGTACTCGATCGTGAGTAATGACAGGTAGAGACATGGACACCTGAGAGGGGATGGAGCAGGAGGAGGGGAGCCGGAATCGTGCATGGTGGAATTAGATGAAAAAGAAGACCACAAGAGATTAGCCTTTTCAGAAGGAGTGTTAGCAATAGAACGTCCAGAACGGATTAAGAGGGGGAAAGGCAGTTTTACAGAAGTTATTTGAGATGTTTATTGGCAGAGGCAGAAATTTTTTGAAAATTTGGACAAGAAGGGCAGCACACATCCTTTTAGTGTAAGAACACTTGGCCAGTCGAATATATCCCTGCATCGATTCCGGCAGAGCGAAAATTAGTTAGAAATTGGAGAAAAAGTATTATTTCAAGCCCTATAAACGCAATGTCACGCTCTTGGATGGCACGAGAATAAGCATCGAACCATGGATTATGGGGAGAAAATGATTTAGTGGAGATGGAATGAACTGTTCATACATCATACCATCCGTGATCAGGCCCCTACCTTTCAGCAGAAGCGAGGCATTCCCGAACAAAAGATGATTCATTCAGCGAAGTTTTGGGAAAAAAGCGACGCATGCATCCAATTAGCCCGATTAAAGTGCCAGAAGTTACTTAGGGCAGGGCGGAGCTGCTGGAATGAAGTGTTAAACTTTAGAGCACAAGATTGTGTCAGAATTCCGATAGGAGGAAACATGGTGTATTTGTGGAGAACGGAGAAGTGGTGAAGCAATAATCCAAGAGTGTTTAAGAATTGATTAATTAATATAATTTGATTTCTTTATGTTGTAGTTCTCTGCAAGCTATATTTATAGAAAAGGATTTGAAGTGTGGGATTGCTATTGTTATAGCTTAGCTATTATTTATTATAGAACAGGATGTGGGGTTCGTGCATAAAGTGTGTTTGGTGAAGAATGGTTTCCCTGGAGCGATTCCCATTATATAAACTTGCATGCTTGAGAAAATGACACCTTCTTATAAAGCTTTTAAGCTTACGTCCAGATAACAATATGATGCTATTATTATTTGTCTTTGATTGGTTTATTTGTATTTAGTACTTTGTCAATAAAATGTGCCATAATATATTGATAAAGTCTATCACTACCAGGAGGGGGCGAGAAGTTAAATCTAGTAACGATGCCTTTTGTTAAATCAGTTAGTAGGGTGGGAGGGAGTTCAGTGTTTTTGTCGAAATTTATGTAGCAAGTTTTATAAAGGAGTGGAGGGAGATATTATATTCAGGTTTAATTTTTCTAATACTTTGGATACAGTAGAGATCAGTGAGATATATCTATACGAAGCAGAGCTATTAGGTCGTTTGTTTGTTCTTTGTATAGAAATTATAATAGGGTGTTTCCAGTTTGGTGGGCGAATATTATAATGTTTGCCAAGCAAAGCTAAATATTTGAGTCATGGCTTCTATAGCTTTAGTGCCTGTGTGTTTGTGATCAATATTTGATATTTGGTGGGTTCCCACTTTGAGAGTTTTTTTTTATAGTTTATTTTAGTTTTTTGATAGTATTCAGTGCTTCTAGGGAGTGAATGGGAGTCTTCTTGGTTGGTTTTAATTGTTTTTCAATTGATGGGGATTGTGGATTTATGGATGATTTTTGAATAGTGTGATATAATAATGTTGCATTGTTTTTTTTGGGCTGAGGATTTTTATTGTTTTGCTTACATAGAGCTTCGTGGGATTGGGGTAGCTAAGAGTGTGAAGCATCGATTTTTTTACAGTGTGGAATATTTTTTTGGTGTTGGTCTTATAATTTAATGTTTGGGTGTATTGTTGCCAAACCTTTTTCTGATCTGAGTCAGTTAAGGTATTTATTCTATTGATAAGGTCTGTGATTTGGTTTATTGTATCTGGTTTTGGTTGTTCATTTTGTTTGAGGGAATTTCTTTGTTTTATTATTGTATCTATTTCTGGTGGAAAGTTAGGGTTGAATTGTTTGCTGCAACCATGTGGAATGAATTTTTTGGAGACTTTTAGAATAATTTTCTTAAAGTGTTGTATTGTTTTATTGAGTGAGAAAAAGTCAGTTATTTGGGAAAACTATAGATCTATTCCTCTGCTCTAAGGGTCTGCTTGTCAATTTGCTTTCTTGAAGTTAGTATATGTTTTTTTTTAAATATGTGAAAAGATGGCAGCCAATGTTTAGTTTTCTTCATTGTACAATTACGTATTATTAAATTTAAGTAATTTTTTAAGATTCCAATAATACAAAGGAAGCTACGTTTCAAATTTTATAGAATTTTTAATGTAATAGTTTCCCTAAAAAATATAAAGAAAACGTATCATTTCAAGCGTAACTTTAATATTTAGGTAGAAAAAAGTGTAACTATTATTATTAATTATTTATTATATTATTATTATTAGTTTATATTATTTATCAAGTTACGTATTCTAAATATCTATTTAACATTGCATCTTCCATCATGCATAACCGACGTATCTGGTATACGGTGGTTGTATTATTGGACCCAGCCTTTGTGATTTAAGCCCTTTTTCTTTGATTAACGCCCAACGATAAAATTATATATTATATAAATATATATATATATTATTATATTATAATATAATATAATATAGGGTGGGATGGTTTAAAACCATTTTGTTTTTAAACCATTGGTTTCAAACCCATATGGTTTAAAGACCACATAAAAAAAACCAATGTATAAACCATAAAAAAAAACAGCATAAAATTTAAAAAAAATGTTATTATTTAATGGTTTCTTAAGCAGGTAAACTGAGCCTTATTCAATTCCAATTTTTTTCCAATCCGAAGTAACTGAAGGCTTTAGAAAAATTTTTCTGCTGAGTTTTATATTATGTTTGAATGAGAATTGATTTAATAATATTAGATATATATTATATATATATATATATATATAGTTTATATATTAATTATATATTAATATATAATATAAATATATAGTCTATATATATATATATAATATATAATATATATTATATATAATATATTTAATATATTTGTAATTTAACATCTTAAAAAACATGGATCTGTTCGAGTCTTTGGAGGATTTCATTTTAACCATCGATGGCCACATTTTCAACAAGACTATAAAAAAACTCATTTGTGAGGTTGTGGTGGCCCACAGCATTAACCAAGCAGAAGGCAATGACTGTAAAACTAAGTGATGAAATTTAATATTTGCAAAAAATATGAAATGAGCTAGAACAGTGTAATCCACCCAATCAAACAGCAACGATTATAACAAAAAGTAAAAAGAAATATCATCAGGGCCAGAACAGAAGTTCACTTATTGGCATATATTTTAACCCAAGATATTCAGGACCACGTACACTCCATGAGGATTTGAGTTATTCAAAAGCCAGTGGAAATTATGATTAAATTAAGAGCAAATTTCTCTTCCATTTCTAAAAGTAACTATTTATGAGTCCTCTGATTTGTCCAGGCAGTGGAATCTTCAATCTGTACAGAATCTCTCAAAGAAAAATTAGATGAGAAAGTCATATATAAAAATAATAAGCAACTAAGCATACGGAACTTCATCAACTGCTAATGTTGAAGGGTATTTTTTCAAACTTTTGGACTTGTAACACCAAGCACATTAAATTAGGTTGGAGAACAGCTAAAGCAAAGAAATTAGTTATTTAATAAAATTCTAAATGATAAATTCAGGTATAGAAAAATATGATGAAATCTCTCTCTCTCTTCTCTCTCCTCTCCTTCCTTCTTCTCTCTCTCTCTAATATAAATATATAATAGTATATTATCAATAACGTTTAATAATATGTAATATACGTATTATATATATATATATATATATATATATATATATATAATAATATATATATTATTATATTAATATAATATATTATATATATAATTAAATTATATATTCATATAATATATATATATATATTATAGTGATATATATATATATATATTATATAATTATATATATATAATATATATATATATTATACTAGTATTCAAATGATAAAGGGTAAATAAATTTCATTAGATATCATTTATAGGTAATTTAAATTAAACCTTTTCCTTTATGCGTTTTTTTTTTTTTTTTTTTTTATAAATAATAAAGTATCCTTTTTAAGTATGATTAGTATTATAATTATAATATATACCTCTCTTATTTTTTTACTTTATGAGTTTATGTAAAACTCAAAAAAATAAATAATTATATACCCTTTTACAGTTATTAAAGAAAATATTGGGGCTTTTCTGTTTTAAAAAAATTTTATTTAAGGAATTTTTTTAGAGTGTATTTGAAAATGTTTATATGTATATGTTTGTAGATAAATATTATATATAAATGTATATAATATATATTATGTAAATCTAATTGTGTAAATATTATAATTAATATAATGTTTTAAATTTTAATATTCTCATATAATAATATAATAATATAATTTATATAAATATTAATTATATATTATAATATATATAATATATATATATATATATTATATATATATAATATATATTATATATATATATATATTATATAATATATTATATATATATATAATATAATTATATTATCATATATAATAATATATATTATTTTAACGCGTTTCATTTTTTCATTATGCAAAACAACTTTTTATTAGAACATTTTCATTAATACTTTTAAATAAAAATCCTCGAGAACTGACCACTTCGCAATTGGACAAAACACAATCACGTGGAAACTGAAAGAGGCAAATATAAGACTTGGAAGGCAGGGTCTGAGGGTTTGCCCAGGTGGTTGGAGTACTTTTAAGCCACATAATCGGTAAAAATTAGCCATTAATAGCCATATTATTATATAATATTATATATTATATAATATATATATATATATAATATATATATATATATATTATATATTATATAATATTATATACTATATATTTTATTTATATATAATTATTAATATATAATAATATATATATATATATATATTATATTATTGTAAATCAAAAAAAGTTTAAATTAAATAATTTATACCATAATCTATTTACACACTGGCTGTTATAATGAAATGTAATACTTATATAGAGCTGATTCTATCTAATTCGCAAATTTCGCAAAGTCACGTTGATGAGCTAAAAATTTTTTTTTTTCTTTATGGCAACTTTATAATAAGCCACAATGGTTTAAAATTTCCAACATCTGTAACCTGCGGCAAACTGACAAGTGCGTGAAAATGATTTAAAAACGTTTCACAAAGTTCCAACCAAAATTTTCGGATCGCGTTATATTTTAAAATCTTAGACACACACGGTATTATATATATATAATAATAATATATATATATATTATATATATATATATAATATAATACTATATATATAAATATAATATATACTTTATATATTATAATTATATTGGGCCCAGTCATTGCAGTATGGGGGCGTTAAATCTGTTAGCGCGCGAGGCCCTTATAGGGCGCGGGCCCTTATGAGGGCCCGAGGCCTTTATAAGGCCGCGGGGGCCGGGGCGATTTCCCTTGCGCGCCCACCCAGAGCCGCCCACTGATATAATTATATATATTATTTATATTATATATATATATATAATATATATATATATATTATATATATTTATATATATATATATATATATATTATATAATATAGATATATATTATAATATATATATATATATATATATATATAATTAAACTTTGCTACATCGCAGCCCCCCGAAAAAAATTTTCTTGGAATGTTTTATATATATCTATATAATTAAATTAAAATAATATAATATATATATATATATTATATATATTTATATATTATATATATATTATATTATATAATATATATATTATAATATATATTATATATATTTATAATATGATTATAATAAATATATATATTATATATATAATATTATATATATATATATATATATATATAATATAATAATATATATTATTATATATATATATATATATATTAATTATATTATAAATATATATATATATTATATATTATATAATATAGAAATCACCTATATATAAATATATAATAATTATATATATATATAATATTTATAATAATATATATATAAAATTTATATAATAATATATATAATATTAATATATATATAATTATATAATATATAATATATATATATATATAATATATATTATATAAATTAATTCATTTTAAATAATATATATATAATATTATTTAATATATATTAATATATCATTATTAAATATATATATAATATAATATAATATATATAATAATATATATATATAATATATATATATATTTTATATAATATTATTATATAATATATATTAATATAATATATAATTATATATATTTTAATAATATATATTATTATAATTTTATATATATATATTATATAATATATATTATATATATATTATATATAATATATATAGTAATATATACTATATATATACTATATGTATGTATGTATATAATTAAATATATAATATAATTTATAATAACATATAAGTAAATATATTTATTATAATATACTTATTATAATAATAATAAAAATATTTAATAATTCAATAAAAATATCTTTTTAAAAAAAAGAATAAAAATATTGAATATTTATTTAATAATATATATAATATATATAATATATATATATATATTAGATATAGTTAATATAAATATTATTAATTAAGTATGGTGATTCAAAATATACCCGCACATTAAACATAGGAATTATTTAATAAAATACTATAAATATATATTATATAATTTATATGAGAATTAGTTTATAAAATTATTTCACGGCCATCATATAGGTTAAATACCTTGTTAAATTTTAAGATTAAAAAGATATCAATTGCAAATACGTTTACTCCCTCTCTGTTACGTGTATATAAACATTCTGAGGATATTTGGTCCAAAAAGATGCATATACTATAGTTGGTATGAATTACGTCCTAATTTTAAATAACGGTGCATTCCCTTATAAATTTTCCTGCGCGAACACACGGGTGGCTTTCAAAGAACCCAAAGAGTAGAAATCAAGTTATTTGAAGGACAGATCGGGGGATTCGGGGGTAGGCTACACAATTGGCCAAACTACGGTACAAATATCCGGATCCACGCATCTGGAAGTTAAGTCTGATTCATTCCACTGAATCGCCAACTGTATAATAGAGCATGCAATGTGTATGGACCCCTTCTGCTTGGAAACTAGTGAGTTATCTATGTCCTCGTGTATTATGTTAGCTAGAAATGCAATGAGAGTATTTAAAGGTCTCGTTGCTTAACTATTTGCGATGAGATACTTGTCGCATTAAGTGAATTTAATTCCCTTCAATACCCAAAAAAATATTGGCTCTAAATTGAATAATCTATTTTCACCTCACACTTCAGACCTTGCAAATCTTCACGGTAACAAATAAAGTGACAAGAGGAAATTTTTTAATGTTAGTCTATTACCCGCAAAGTTATTCGGAGTAAATGTGTGTTCCGCCTCGGATTTAATCCTCATCCAAATTTATTACGTGAGAAACAGTTAACCAATAAACGTCTGGTAAACATGTTCTCTTCGTTTGCAAAGGTTTCGATCGTAAAAGCATGGCAAGATTTCCGATGAAGTGCCCATTCGCAATACCCCTCCACAAGACCCTCCCTGATTATATTTGGAAATCATCGAATCTTCATTAATTGTAGGAATGTAAAATGTAGTGGATTCTTGTAAACATCGTGCTAACTTTTTTCACGGATGCAACCTATAAGTTTAACATGACAAGGATATGTGGTTCGTATTATTCCCATTGAAAGTAGTATGGGTTAATGGTATTATTAAATTTGTAGCGTTACCGACTGTAAGGCACTGGGCACCATTCAAAGATGTGACTTCAAAATTAATTCAATAACGAAGCATAAATTTTTCTAACAATCCATAAAAATTGGCCAGAAGCCACCTTCCCTTTGGAAGTTTGGTTGATAAAAAAAAAACCCAAATTTTTAAAAAAAAAAACTTAGCATCAATGTTTTGACTCTTATAACCTTTTTTTTCGAGTTCTCGAATTATCCTAATTTAAACCTGAACCTTTTGCACCCCCCTTCTTAATGGGAAACCATTGACCTTTAAAAATTGGGTGGTCATACACCAAATTTTTTATAAAGAGAAACTCCCAAACATAAATTTAAGCTGATCGTAACACATCCCATTAAATTTGAGAAATGATAAGTTTTATATAACGGCGATGTACCCTAAAATTCCTTTGCCTTGCAACAAACCTTCGGAAGAAGGGTATTTCGTTGCGCAAATCGGTTGCGTAATGCAACCAGTAATTGTACGTAGCCGCCACCCCCCCTAGAATTGTTTTTCGGGCATCAGTAACACTAAATTTCCCGTGCACTTCCATGGTAAAGATCTATTAACTTAAAATTTTGGCTTCACACAAGCCTATATGTTCCTTGCCTCCTTTTTATGGGACTATAGCAACCAATAATTTTTTGATGTGCTTTACCTTTTTTGTCCTTTGACCTTATTAATCCACATAATAAATGCGCATATAACCATGGGTCAAAAATGTTCCCTGACCCACAAAGGTAATTTTTATGGGCGTTCCTATTAGGAAAAGGCTGTCAGCCCCAATTTTGGTGATTTTCCTATAACCTTGTATTGAAAACCAAAAATAGACTATTTCGGCCTGGATTCTCTTTTGCCATAAAATACCGATGGGTCAATTAATTGAAAACCCACTTTTTGCCAAGTTTAATTTGCTCCCACTCGTCTGCCCACTCCCGTCACATATTTCGTTCCTAACTTGGAATAAACTTTTCTATGTAAAAATAGGATCTTCCAAGTCTGCACTCCACCCACAACAACAGACACAACACACACACACACACACACACACAACGAGCACACACACACACACTTACACTCTAATAAAACCCCATACAATTTCACTATGACACAATGTACAATATCCCACTTTTAGGAGCTAAAATAGCACTTGTACATTTTACACTTTAGTACACATATCGTACAAATGCAAAACGAAAACCCCCAATTTTTTTATGCAATTTAAGCTCTTCCAGTGATTGCCTCCCACATTTAAAATGACCCAAAAACCCTAATTTTCGTAGGTGCAAATGCACTGGAGATTTATTCTTAAGAGCACCAACCCTTGTGGTCTTCCGAGGGGTATCAAAAATTTTGAAGTAAATACAAACCATAATAAATTTAGATCTCTGGCCCTCCCAACCAAACTGTTGTAAGTATTCTACAAGGTTTAGTTCAATTTATAAAGAGAATTGCAAAACTCAGCCTTTGTATGCCCCCCATTACTTTTGTTGTGTTTTATGCCCCAAATCTTCTTGATGCACTAACAACTATTAATGCCCAAACAGCCTCTTGATATATGCCTCACCTAATAAGCGTAAGAATTGGTCTCAACTTCTTGATGTGTCTCAACTCCTTAAATTAAGAACTCCTTGTCATTATTGTGGTTTGATGACTTCATAACTTTGATGGACTTCATCTTTTCCCTTAGAAAAACGTTTCATCTTTGAGTGAAGTAAACCTATAGATTGATTTTTGTTCAAGGAAGTATTGATGAAAATCCCTGAATCAAACCGTAAGAAGTCTCGTAGGGAGTATAAATACTAATATAGTGTGTCAAATAAAATAAGAGTTATTTCTGATTGTAGTTTCTAAAGAAGTAGCTAGTAGTTCCAGGTAGAGGTGAACCTTCAATGGAGTTGCCACATGTGACCCCTTTCAATGAGTGCCAATGTTGAGTCCCCAGTGAATGCCACATATGCCAAGTAGCCCAAGAATTGCCAACCCAAAAGTTTTTGTCCACAAGACTGAGTGCTCTATCGTAATTTTTCAAAGCCTTGGTCAGCACTCCCCTGTATTATACCCCAAATAGCCTTACTAAGTAAGGGTTATGTGGGTTAGATCTACCCCTAAAGAGTAATAAGGTTGTGTGAAAAGCTTAATCCGCACCCCCTTTGTGTTTAAGAGTGATTACTAAATTCATAGAAATGCTATCCTACTAATAGTTAGTATATAAATTTTAATTAAACACTTATATACGTAGATGTCCTCCATCACCTAAACTTACTCAAAACCTAGACACTTTTAGCGGCATACTTTAGAAATATACACTTAAACCTGACTCACACTCACAGGACGACTTGTACGACTTACACTCACACACCGGAATGGACTCAATAATTGCCCTGCAAAAACTCAAATTGTTCTATTTGTTATCTCAGAACGAAAAAAGATACATGCTTTTTCCCATAAGATGGCACTCCACGTCTTTATTTATTGGATTTGTATGATTACACTCTTATTGATGACCCTCTCTTCTTTTGTCTAACACTAGATCATAAGCATGCACCCATCCAAAAAAGCCGTTCCCAGCTATGATCCCACCGTCGACGCCAAGGCCCCACGATCCCCCCCCGTCACCCGCAGGTGTGCGTCCCCGCCGTGGCTCCCCAGCAACCGGCCAGTCGTGCGGCGAGCGCGCAGGGCCGCAGCACTATCACTCCATAAACGTGGAACCTACGCGAGACACCGTCTCCTAAAAAGCTGTAGCGCCTCGCTTATGTGCCGCCTTCATATATTATTCAACGCGGAGGCCAAACAACCCTGCCGCTTGCTTCAACTGCTTAGGCGCAAAAGGTTTTGATTCTCCTCCAAAAGAACTGTTAAATTATCAAGGAAATAATATATTTTATTAAATATATTATCGTCATTCGAGTTCATTCATTCCTCCAAGTAATATATTTTCATAAAACTTTAAAAGGCATTTTTATTAAAAACATTGTTCGCGACACCCAACTAAAAACTGTGCACTAACTCTCTCCCACTTACAGACCATCCCTTTTATTATTTCTTAAAATTGAGTTTAATGTTTGTTTAAAATTTATTTATATTTTCTACTGCTAAAAATTTGTTTATGCAAACACGAAAAATATTTTACCTTTTTTACTCTTAACTCTAAACATTAAGTAATCTCTTTACCGTACAAAACATGTCAAGAAAAATAATTACAAACCAATTCGCCTTTTATTACATACCTTTATTGCCCCAATTCGTAATTATTTTCAGTTGTATAAGGGTCAGTAGAGGTTTACCTAACACCTAAGGAATTGTATGCTTTTTTTTACTGCTTTAACTTAACTTAAACAAATCATGGTGTATCCTGCGAAATTTATTAACTCATATGTAAAATTACATCTAAGGTGAACTCACATAATTTATTAAGCATTACATACCCTTAAAGCAGTCTACAATCATGTAATTAAAAATATCAATATGACCCGGTGAATTTACCGAAACCACCTAGGGGATTAGTCATGAAATTTTGTCTCCTTACAAAAATGCTTTATTCGTGTCTATTTTAACTTCTTTATGTTTAGTGTCTTTACTCCATATGTTTTTATGACTCTTCAAATCCTCTAACTTACTTACTCATTTAATAAAATAATTCACTCCTACACTATCCCCTCAAAAGACTAGTTAAAAATCAAAGTAAATCAAGTAAAGCAGTAAAAATAAAACTTCTATCCACCGAAAATAATAGTCATATGCTTTTTTTCCTTTACTGCTTTAACTCATGTTTTACTGTTTTTTAAGTCATATGTCTTATCTTACATGGTCTTTAAACTCATCTACATTATTTAATTATTAAGGCGATGTGACAACTTAGATGCCAAATGTCGATGCACAGTATAATCTAGTCTAGAATCAATATAGAGATTTCCTAAGTTTTGAGCGAGAGCAAAGAGGGTAAATATATTAGTTTATGCTGGTTTTTTTTTTATCGTGAAAAGTACTATTGTCGATTTAAATAATTAATTCTAACAAATAATGACATCATGCTTTTATATTAATTATGTTTTAACTGCTTTAAACTCAATAGTATAATCTATATAACATATTACTGAGTGCCATTACAAGCAGTAAAATCAGTAACCCACAATCAACATACCCCAGATAGTGTTAACATGAGGAGAAACTAGCACCCACTTAAGGATGGGGATTTAGCTATCCCCGCTTCTTGTACTTACTGCCTTTACTGGCGTGAATAAACTCATGTGCCCCTATAAATAAATAGCTTTAACCCTCACATAAATTTTACTGCGCTTTAAACTCATAAATGTGTTAAATGGAAAGCTGGCTAACGTCATAGTGTTTTTACTGCCAAAATAAATTAACTCAAGAAATGGAGTTTTATTTGACTTAACATGTATTTGTCCTCCTTTTATATTTTTGTTTTAATACCTTTTTATTATTATTATTATTATTAGTTTTTATTATTATATATTTATATATTATTTTTATACCCTTTACTTTAAAATATATTTATATTTAATTTTATTTTATTATTATCCCGAAAATATAATAGGCGAATAAGGTGCTTTATTTACTGTTTTTATATTTATTCCTATTGTTATGTATTATTTTAAAGGAAAGAACGAACAACACATTACACCGAAAGCACACACACACCACGACAAACACCACCACACTACTACACTTATAACACCACGAGGTTCACTATGAGCACTATACACACATTCAAACTTATAGAACCGACTTACATTTCCCTACAACCATAAACAGAGACACTTATCATCCTCCTCCACCCACTGTATAACGACACGCGGTCGAGCACAAAACACAAACCACTTCAAGTAGCCACTTAAAATCACACATTACTAATTATGGCACTTATACACACCGAATTCACTTATAAGGAGCAAAACTTGACAGTTTACGCTTATAGGACACCTTTTCAGCATTTGACACTTGAGCACACGCAGAAACACATCACAACTCACATACATATTATCTTTTTTTAAACACTCACACAACAGAATCCCTTCCTCCCATTCTTACACACGCCAGATTTTAACTTACACTCACCACCAGAGTTTAAACTTACACTCATCACACAGAGAATTTGATCTTTCACATCAACACAGATTATATACTTACACTCAAACACCAACCGATATCAATTACAGCAACAACAGAGTAAATTACTTCTTACAACACTCCCAGAGTTTAACTTATTCAGCACACAAGATTTAATCTTTATCTTATTACTCACGCCGACATTCATTAGCTTACAAACACTAGCATACGACCCAAACACCACACCTACACACACACCAAACAAACAGAACGTTCACACTGCTACTTATTCACAGTATATTATAAACGTATTTTTAATCCTGTATTAAAAAAGACATCCTTTATTGGTTTTAAGTTACAACCCCAACAGGGGTAATTTTTTTTATATTACTTTCTATTTTACAATTATAACTCATAAATTATTTCAAGTTTTCTATATATATAAACACTCTAAAAATAATAAATCAATAATCCCACTTTATCTTTTATTTTTTCAAATAAATTTATTGCTAGCCTTAAATCTTTAAATACTTTTTGTTTATTTTAGAACTGTTGTTTTGAAAACTAGGTTAAGTGTTAGTTTTGTCCATTTTTTCCCTCGTAACATTACCTTGGAAATTTTTTAAAAAACATAGTTAATTTTTACTGTTAACACTTATTTTAAGAGCAAGTAAGATCAGTAAAATCAAGTAAGGTCAAGCAACCCTATATCACCCCTCTTTACACGGACTTTAATAGCTATTGCCACGTTTGGCTTTCTTTGCACTTACTGCCTTACCATCATCATGTCAACTGAATGTAATAATTATTGTAAAATGGAACTAAATTAGTTAACACAAAATTTTGCTCTGCTGAGACGAATTTATTATTCATGGTAAATTTTATAAAAATTAAAAATCATTTCTAAGTTCTTAATTTGAAGATTAATAATCACACACTCTTAGTTATTCACCTTACTCCCTCTATATTGATTCGTTACTTTTTTATGTTAACTAAAAATAATCTTCAATTATTTTATTTTAAATTAATTGCTATTAACTTTTCCCCCTTTTATTATTGATTTTTATTATTATTATTATTTTCCCCATTTAATTCTTATTTTTATAGTACTAAATAAATTGTTGTCATAAGTAGAATTATATTAATAATAATAACTATTTATTATTAAATCTATGTACACATTGACATGCCATCACGAGAAAACACAACAACCCGTCACTCATTCACAGCGATTAAACTCAAGAAACTAACATCTCTTTGTAAAATAGTGTTGAGTTAATGTAACATAAAACTTAATGAGGTGCCTAAATTTAGGATTAATTGGCTATTTTGTAGCCCGGTTTTTCGATTTTATTCCTTTTCCAATTAACCAGGGTCATTTGAACCTATTATATTTCACACACCTCGACCTTCCTTTTCTCGTAAATAAAATTGTGAGTGCAATAACGTCCCCCTTACTGATTAGAGAACTTATAATTTAGGCAACTTATAATTAATTAGGATAGCTCCTTTTTTTGTATCTCCATGTTGATTTAAAAGTGCCTAATTGACCTAGGTCAAAATCCGGTAAAAATTAAAACAGCTAAAAGCAAGTTATAAAAATTATTTTTATATTATTATGTGATTTTTATAAATATTATTTTTCAACTGAAGAAACATGCTGGAATCGGGTGAAGTATTTTTCCTTTTTAAGCAGGGCTAAGAGTATTAATGTTTTCCTTAAACTGTGTGATTGAGTCAAAGGAGAATTCCCCTATATCTCTATATGACTCGTATGTAGATTGGTCGAGAGATTTTATTCCTTTAAAATCGTCTTTTGGAAAATTAACTTTGTTTTCTTTAATAAAAAACTTGTATGTTGAGAGCAGGTGTTGTTGTTTATTATCCTCTATTAAAGACCCCAAACAGTTTTTTCACACGAAAAAATAACATAGTCATCGTTTTGAGTGTTAAGCCCCCCTGCCACAAGCCCCTCCACTCTGCTTTTCCGTATAAAAAGTGTATATTATCTTTTTACTAAGTGTATATCATATTGGTTATTAACGCAGATATTATAGAACGTAACATTGAGGAAAATTATTAATTCCCCGTTCTAAATTAGATAACTTTTTTATATTAAAGTTCGCCTTAGACTTTATAGTTAGATCACGTGTGAAGCAAACCACCCGCAGAGAGTTCGCCGCAGAGCGCGACCCGGTGCTCGGTATACTCTTCGACTGCTTTTTTTATGAAAAAACCGCGCGGTCGGAAAGTTATATATTACTACCAAAAGGTCGCGAAATAATTTTCTTTATGATACGCCGTTGTAAACTTTCACTACATCATTTTTGTATTTTTAAATATATACCGTTTCCTTTAATTTTATTACCCCTAAAGAATCGCAAGTTTCAACCTTTATTTTCATTACGCCAATCACACCCTTTTAATAAATTAATTTTATTCCACCGCAAAATATCTTCATATTCACTGGCTCCAAAAGTTTTCTCGAATTTTTAATAGTAGCATTGAGAACATTATTGTTTTAAATGCCTCAAAAGCACTTATTGCTTTTTTATTTATCTTAAAAAAAGTGTATAATTCCTTTGAGGGAAATAGACCAAATACTCCGGCTGTGACTAACTGCCGACCTGTTCTCTCTTTGTTTGGTATGCCTTTAAAAGTTATGATTTAATGAAACGATGAATAGGGTTTAATTTACTATTTGCCTTTTATTACTAAAGCTGATATTGTTTGTCTACGTGCTGCGATTGGATCCTGTTGTTGAAGTTCCGCCTCGATATCCCGTGCCCTTTATCAAAAAAAGTATGTCTTCTTAAACGGTTAATCTTTAACTCTATGTATAAGTTTATAGAAAAAAAAAGTTGTTTAATCTTATAATATTATACATAAAATACTATATTAAATTTAATTAAATACAAATAATTGTGTTGTTACGCATTGAAAGCATAATAAACTTACCCTCCTTGTAAAAACCGTAATTTCTCTTTATGGAAAATTTTATATCCGGCCCTAGCCTATCTGGTATCATAAATAAATAATAGTAAAACTTCAAAATGTACATCGAGTATGTAAGTTCAATAAATCTCTCTTAAAATCTTTATTTCAGATTGCCCTTGAAATAAATTAAGCATTCCTAAACGGCAACCAGATCGAGAATACAAAATCCCTGGTTTTTGTAATACAACAACTGATATAGCCAAGACTATTGATATAATTAAAGATGCGGTAATTGCGCAATTGAACACATGTTATAAGGTTCGTAAATATACCTTGATACAGTACACCAAACTATTTATTATACCTATACCACATACTGAAATGGGACGGTAGATTCCGTCCAAAACATATTACAGATAGTTCAACCTCGTAGGTATGTATGCCCTACCCTTTGAGAAGTACAAACGGCGCATATCTTTTCAGCGACCAATCGCCCGTAACTGTAATAGTGACGCTCGGCGGGTTTCATAGCGTCTCGGGCCTTTTCGCGCGAAAAACAACGGAAAGGTCGCGCTTGCGCCGCCCGCGCCTCAATTGGCAGAACGATTTTGCTGTCACGTGTTATTCTTACTATAGAATCTAGTGAATTAATTATATTACTATTCTTATGTGAAATTCCACTCCCAATTAAATATCCTACAAGTGAATAGTGATTTTTATTTATAGATAACCAAACACCCATTGACTTAAATACCTACACTTTTATGTAAATAAAAATTTAATTAACACTTCCTTAATAACAAATTTCAGATAACTTAGTGCACCGCTAACACGCAATAAAAAATTTATGACTATGATCTCCTGAATAATGTGAGTTTGAGTTTGGGTCTTAAGAAGATACCGATAAAACTTAAAACACAAAGCTGGCTCTCAAATACAAGTTCTTATATCAGTGATACGAGGAAGTTAAGTTTTTCAACATAGACGATTATACCCCACATAATTCTTGACCAGAAAAATCACAACGAGGTTTCATATCAGAGAAATAAGGAGTACTGCCGGACCCCTAATCACAAGGTAAGCACCCAAACAGATTCAAAACTTCTTAGCGCTGCGTTAAAGGATCTTACCGATCCAGCCTGTTTAAGATTTTTGAAAATTATTAAGTGATGTATAATTTATAACTAATAATAATATAAAAAATAAAAAACATATGAGGTGTCTTTTTTCTTCTACTGGGAAATCTAGCTTTTCCCTCCTCCCACCTAAAGGGAAATTAGGCTTAAAATCAAGACAGGGGATAACCCCAATAAAAAAGCCAAAAACTTGTATCCCTCCTAAAACTTTAGCATAAAAATTTAGGCATAAACGTAGTTCACGTATTGTCACCACATTTTTACGAGGTATATAGGATAGGGTCAGTTTTGAAATTTTTAATATTCTTTGACCTCGCAAAATTGAGCCTAATATCGCCGCGCCCGCTTATCAAAGTGGGTAGGTATTTTACTCCACCTAAATTATATGAAAGGCCTAAAGTAGTATTTCAACACATATGTGTACAGGAGAGAAGAGCGTTCAAAGTTTCCTATCTGTACACGAAAGAGATTGTGCGGGTTGTTGTGTTTCTTCTACGTGATGGTTTTAAGGTAACTTAAATTTAAGTACCTTAATATGTTATAAAATAATCATTTAAATATTGAATATAATATAATAATAATAAATAATAATAATAATACATAATGAATATGAATAAAATATTTCTCAATAATTTTCTAAAGATTTTTCATTTCTAGAGTTGGTCTGAGATTTCAAATTACCGAACTCTACCCCCCAAACCTTGCAGAAATGAGATTATTTTAAGACATTTGAGATTGTTTGAATGTGTTTGAGATTGTTTGAAGAGGGAAATCGACGTTAATTTATTGAACTTGTCAGGGAATGGCTGAATCTCTAGAAAGTAAAACCATTAATTCCTTAAACACTGGAAAGGTTTGTGAGGTGGTGTCAATTCAGCAGAAAATATAAAATCCTTGTTGCAATTTATTTTTTTAAATATATTCCCAATAAGTAAATACACATTAGATTGCATTGCACGTTTCATTATTATTATTATTATTATTATTATTATTATTATTATTATTATTATTATTATTATTATTATTATTATTATTATTATTATTGTTATTATTATTTTTTTTATTATTATTATTATTATTATTTATTATTAAATCACGAAATGTTTTAAATGTTAATTACTTATTATAAAGTTTTTTTTCCTGTTTCAAAAATTTAAAAAACAAAAATGTCTGGAATAAATTATTCAAATCTACAAATATTAAATACAATTTATTATTATTATTATTATTATTATTATTATTATTATTATTATTATTATTATTATTATTATTATTATTATTATTATTATTATTATTATTATTATTTAAATTAATCCTTTCAGAGTACTACTATGTATATATTTAATTAATAAATTATATTAATTTAATATATATATATATATATATATATATATATATATATATATATATATATATATATATAATATATATATATATAATATATATATATATATATATATAAATATATAATCTGGATAGATTTTTTTTTTTGTGGAACAATTAGAGTAGGTTGAAGGACAACGGTAATTTGATATAAAACTCGCGCAAAAACTTATATCATGATATCATATGTGTGTGTGTGTGTGGTGTGTGTGTTGTGTGTGTGTGTGTGTGTTTGTTTGTTTGTTTGTTCGAGCGTGCGTTGTTACATTGTGTGCCATAGATGTAATAAATATATTTTTGCGTGTATGTGCTTTATGGTAGTGGTCGTAAATAAATAGTTGTTTTAATCGTTATTTCTATTTTGAATAATATTAATAAACTGGCGTTAATCAAAAGAGGAAATAATAATAATAATAATAATAATAATAATAATAATATAATAATAATATAATAATAATAATAATAATAGTAATATTAATAATAATAATAATAATAATAATAATAATAATAATAATAATAATAATAATAATAATGATGATGATGATGATAATATTAATAGTAGTAGTAGTAGTATTATTAATAATAATAATAATAATAATAATAATAATAATAATAATAATAATTATAATTTATTTTTATTATTCTATTATCAAATTAGTATATTATATTTGTTTATTATTATTATATTATTATTATTAAATTATTATTTTAATATTATTATATTATTATTATTATTATTATTATTATTATTATTATTATTATTATTATTATTATTATTATTATTATTTTTATTATTATTATTATTGTTATTTTTATTATTGTCTGCGAATTTAAAGTGCTTTTTTAATTGATAAAATAATAAATAATTCATTTCGGCTTTCTTTTTTTCTTTTTCTTCTTCTTCCTAGTGTTCAGTTTCAATTTGTATATATATATATATATATATTATATATATATATATTATATCATGTAAGTATATATATAGTATATACTAAATATATTATATAATATAATATATATATAATATATATATATATATATATATATATATATATATATATATATATATATATATATATATATTGAGAATGATGCAGTATTTAAATACATATTTATATATTTTTATTTAGAACTATATATATAATCACATCAATTTATAAATATAGCTAATATTTATTGGTTGGGGTAAAATTAATTTAGTTTATTTACTTACTTGTATTTACTTACTTGTTTATTTACTTACTTATTTGTATTCGTTTGCGTATATGGGTTCTGCGATTGCCTGAATGGAAGGTTCACTTTGTTGAACAAATAAGGGTTGGGGTTGGGGTTGGTGTGGGCGTAGAAGTGTTTTTTTTTTATTACTTTGCATAATGTCCGCGGCATACTTGCTAATTTCGAATCTGTTAAACAACCCTTTTTCTAACTCATCCAAACATTTTTCACTTTTGTCTGAAGCAATAATCGCAATTTATTCCTTCTCTTAATTACATTAACATCTCTAGCTACAACTTATTTTACAATTTCCTGATAAGAAAGGTGAAGTCTGTGACAATATAAATATTTACACTCCTGTAACACGTTTAGAAAAATTTGGATCTTCCTAATCTTCCTTAAAGCTAATTTCCTAGTTCTAACATTATCTTGTGTTTCTACTATACTAGTCCTCTATTGAAACAGATTTTCGTTTTTTTTCTTTAGTACTAACGATACTGTTACCTCTTTTCATCTAAATTCTGATGACCTCTATTTAGAAGGCCTCAACCTACACTACTGAGTAGTTGGAGTTCTTTTATACTGATGCAGGTGGGGGGAGACTAATTCCTTCAGTAGTTTTAACGATCTGGAACAGTTGTTTATGGAACCAACACATATTCAGGGTCACCCTAACCAAATCTTAAACACGCTTAATTGAGCCGTGGTGGGTCATGTACACTGACTCAAAAAAAACACGCTTAATTTGTGTATCTCCACTACCACTTCTCGATATAAATACAATTTTCTCTGATATCGGCAATTCTTGCACCAATCTTGTAGCTTTTTATTATTGTAGTTCTGTAACATCTTCACCCCTCACTAAACGTACTTTCTGACTTCGGTTATTGGAATTGATCCTACTTTGAGACTGAGGGTGCTTCAAAGTCTACCGAAAAGAATGTGGGCCGTTATCGTGTTTATTTTTCTTCTACTAAATCTTTTCTTTCCCCAAATTACATGGTTCGGTTTTACCAGATCTCGTGAAATTCAGCCGTGAAAAAATCTTATTCTACTACTCTTGATAGTTTTCACACATCTCGGAATTGTTTATGAATTTACAAATGTATTTAAATGCAATTGGAGTATTTAGCATTTAAATATATTCTTAAATGTATTTGGTATTTAATATTTAAATACATTTTCCCATGTGTTTAGTATTTAGAATATAAATACACACTGTATTTAGTGCTCAACTCTGTAAATATGTATGTAGATATGTGTGTGTGTGTGTGTGTGTGTGTGTGTGTGTGTGTGTGTGTGAGAGAGAGAGAGAGAGAGAGAGAGAGAGAGAGAGAGAGAGAGAGAGAGAGAGAGAGAGAGAGAGTGTTTGCGTTTATTAGATGTTTAACACAATTAGCCATTGTCGATACTTTTATGAATACTCTCTAGGATGTTTTTCTTGGAAATTTTGCACAGACTTCCCTAATTAAGAAATGAACGAAAATCCCTACCTGAACCCTCCCCCCCCTCCCTCCGCCACTCTTTACAAAACAAAAGAGTTTCTATTCATTAGCAAACAGACAGTTCTCAGTGGTACCAGTCTTTTCAGAATTGGTTGTTGTCTAGAACCTTTTCTTTCCTTCTTTTAAATTCTTTGTTGTTTTTGTATTTTTTTTATGCTTCGGTCAAATTGCTAAGCAACAACAGCAGATCAGCTGATTCGATATTTTTGTTATTAGGGTTTTCCCCTCACAGTTTTGTTTCCTTGGTTGTTTTTGGTTTGGATTTGTTTTAATTTTTTTAATATACATTTGAATTTTTAAATTAGACTATGATGCTTCATACAGTGTATATTAATGGTAACTCTATTGCTTCGTTAATGGCAGTTAACTGTAGTTAATTACAGATTACAATTCCAAAAAGAAATGTTTTATATAATTTTATCCCAATTTAATTTTTTATTTTAGCGTTACATTTGGTAACTTGTAAGATTATTATTTTTAATATATGATGAAGAGCACTAAAACATTTGAATGTTCTTTTGGTGACAGTTTAGTGCCAAGTGAGGAAGGATTTATCCTGAATAACAAATTAGACAGTAGTGTGAATGTTTAAATGTCTATTGACTTATTTAGTTTTGATGTTCATGTTAAATTGAGGATGAGAAAATGACTGGTGAACTGTTCACAATTTTTTTTTTAACCTTCAGGTGTTTTTTTGTTGTTTTTTTTTTTTACCTTTTGGTGTTTTTTTTTTTTTTTTTAACCTTCAGGTGTTTTTTTTTTCTAGTATTGATGTTCATAATTTAGTGATTTATTAAAAATTTAAAATTTGCCGTTTTATAATTTTGAAACTGGTTTTACAGTTCTTTTAATCTTTCTTTATTTCTGTAATGCATATGTGGAGTTATTTTTATGAAACATTTAATAAATATTTAATTATATATAATTTTTCACTTCCAAGTGATAAATTAAAGAATCCATTCCCACAGTAAATTAAAAAAAACAAAAAAAAAATGAAGTAATTTCTGTTTTTTATTATCAAAATACTTTATTATGTTTTAAATTGATTTTTCATCATTTTTTTTTTCTTATTGGTCAGTCGAATAAACATAATTGATGCATTTGATTTCATTAAAGATTGTAATGTGATACATGCCTACCTACCATCTGACTATCAACTTGCGATATTTTGTCGGGGTTGGAGTATCAAGTAGTATGAAAGGTGATTTCAGTTATCGCTAAATCTCACTGGCATTGCCCCATTTGAAGAAGAGGTGTGATTTCATCTATCACTACTTCTCACGGGCATTACTCCATTTGAAGAAGATTTAAATTAATTATTAAAAGTGTTAAAAATCAAATAAAGTCCATACAATATCCACCTAACGCATATTTCGCAGATGATCACAGGTGCAAGTTTTAAAGTGAGGGAGATCAAACTCGGCGGGAAATACAGAGGATGGAAAAGAAAGAAAATATTGCTGTTTTGCTTTGATGGTGACACAACTGAAAAAAACAATTTTTAGAGGGACACGCTTTTTAATGCTTTCTTCTTTTAAATTCTAAATACAAACCTTATTAAATATAAATATTATTAATTATTATATAACATAATAATTAATAATAATAATATGATCTGCATTTATTTAACATTTTCGAAAATATAAGTATTAAAATTGCTTTTCTCCGAAATTGATATCTCCTTGCAGAAATGTGTTGTGTATGTATGTGTGAGGTGAATAAAAGTAATTTTTAATATTTATAGAAAGGGAGGAAAAAGTAGTAATATTTTTTTTTATTGTAATTTATTATTCTTAGTAGTATCAGCAGTATTAGTATTACTAATTTTCAATGCGATAATATATATTATTAATTTGTAAAGGACTTAGTTTCCGTTTTAAAAACTCGTTTTATTTTTAATATATTTAAGAAACTATTTGTTAAAAGGATGAGATTTTAATTTTTCAGGAAACATTGAAAGTGATACTTTAGTTTAAGAGATATGTACTTAAAGACCTTTATATGAGTGATCAGTTTTTTTTTTTTTTTTGAATCAGTAGCGATCAATCAGTTTTTTTTTTTTAATCACTAGCGATCAATCAATCAGTAGTACTTCATTGAATTCTTAGAATCTTACGTACATAAATTTACATTTATTACGTACATAATCTTTCATATATTTGAAATACCCTCATATTGTAGCAGCTACAGTACTAGTAGTAGTAGTAGTCATCATAATATAATCTTTCATATATTTGAAATACCCTCATATTGTAGCAGCTACAGTACTAGTAGTAGTAGTAGTCATCATAATATCGTTCTATTTTAATTAAAAGTGATAATTTTTCTGCTCAATATATATATATATATATATATATATATATATATATATATATATATTATATATAATAATAATATATATATATATATGTATATATATATATAATATAATAATATAACTTCAATATATATATAATAATAATATATATATATATATATATATATATAATATACTATATATATATATATTATGTATATATATATATAAGTATTATATATATATATAATATATATATATATATATATAACATATATATATAATATATATATATATATATATATATATATATATATATATATATATAATATATATATATATAATATATATATATATATATATATATATATATATATATATATATATATATATATATATTATGAAAAGGGAGCAGTTTAAAATGAACTTGTGTTTCTAGATAACCTAAATTAGAGTTTGTTTAAAGTGAACTGTAGATTGAAAGAATAGAACTGTAGATGTAAAGTGAAGTGAACTGTAGCGTCTGTAGATAAATTAAAGTTTATTGGATAGAACTGTAGCGTCTTCAGATACATTAGAGTTTATTTTGAGAGCTCTTCTAGCTTTTATTTTTAAAAATTAGTTTTTGTATATCGGAATTATAGGACTAAAAATAAATGCCAAATTTTATTAGAGGAATAATTATTACATATCAATATAAAAGTGACACATGGAAATAGGAAAAATTTAAATTATTGGATTATAGATGTTGGTGAAGTGAGATTGAAATAATGAGATCTGTGGAATAGGAAGTGATTTACATGAGAGATAAAACGTGCTTCAGATTTTAGGGAATTTCAGTAAACATGTTGCTGGGATTTGAAATTTTGTGAGAACATGTAATCACAGGTCAACTTTACGTAGCCTCATGAAGTACACATGCCCAGCGGACATAAAGCATCTGTTAACTGAGTTTTTTTTTCCAAAATAGAATGAAATAGGTTGAAATCAGCAACCAATGACACTGGAAAAGGCTATGAAGTCTCCCAACTTCATATTTATTTAAAAAACGAATTTGAAGATACAAATACATGGCATATGAACATTAGAAAACGGAAAAATTATTATATCGAACTTATTATTTTTATCTCCTTCACCAGCGTTTCTCAACCTCCTTTTAAGAGTATCGACTTCTCCCCGCCCCCCCCCAAAAAAAAATCCAAAATGTAGAGTTAATAATCTCATGACCCCCCTGAAGATTTAGATTAGTTTTGGCTTGCACGAAGAAGTGAATGCAAAAGCTTTGTAAAGAATGCTCTGAAAACATTGATCCCATTTGCCAATTCTTTACCTTTGTAAAAAGGTCTTTTTGAGTCAATGTACAGGACCCACCACGGCTCACAAAGAAGCGGCTTTTCATCTATGGTAGCAATAAAAATTAAAGTACAGAAATTTTTTATTGTCACTTGAAAATAATTTACTTTTGTGTGTGTTTCCAACATTGATATACGTATTGAAAAACAAAACCAACTGTTGCGTTGGTACA
>JABUQX010006923.1:45000-47396 GCA_015478945.1 Trachelipus rathkii
TGGAGGGTCAATAATAGGGACAGAAACCCGATTTTCGTGAGACTTAATTAATTATTCATGAAAGTGTTTGAAATGAGATGTAAAGAAAGATTAAAGTAAAGTAAGACTCGAGAAATGACATTGAAAAAAGTTTTGATGTCTTCTAATTTGATATTTATAGCGTGGAAAATTAAATCTTTTTTCGAGATGTTTCTTTTTTAATTAATTTTTTTTGTATAGGTTTATGATCCTGAAGAAATATTTATTTCCTCCTCTTCACTCACGGGTCGAGGGTACTTGACCTCCAGACAAATATTCGAGTGATATGTATTTGTATTTCTGAAGTTTTCTTTTTATTTATATTTTTTTTTATCTTTTTATCTTTTTCAGTGTCTTGGTTCTCATTTCAAATATTTCCTTCAAGTTTCATAAAATTTGGCTTGTCCCCTATAACTGATATCGTACCTTAGGGTTTAGAGATTTGAGTGGTCAGAAGACCACTATATATATATATATATATATATATATATATATATATATATATTTTGTTATATTTTTTAAATTTTATATATATATATATATATATATATATATATATATATATATATATATATATATATATATATATATATATATATATATATATATATATATATATATATATAACAGTTAACAACCACCGTTCACAGAAAGGGCCATATTCAAGGAGGGGTGTACTCAATTTACCTTTGAGGTATATATATATATATATATATATATATATATATATATATATTTATATATATATATATATATATATATATATATATATAAATATATATATACTATATAACTTTATATTACTATATATATATATATATATATATATATATTTAATATACAATATTTATTATTAGCAATGCAGATATATGTGCTTTTATATTTTTATTTTAAGTTTCGTAACAAGTTCGGATGTTTTCTGTTTTAGTATATATATATATATATATATATATATATATATATATATATATATATATATATATATATATATATATATATATATATATATATATATATATATATATATATATATATATATATAAATATATATTTATATATATTAATATATATATATATATAATATCATATAAATATAGATATTTTTATGTATATATATATATATGTATTTAGATCATATTTATATCTATTTTGTATATATATATATATTTATATAATAATAACATATATATAATTATTAGAACAATAATTTTTTTTTCATACATGTTTTGATAAATTTTTAATGCAATGTGTTTTCCTTTAGCAATAATAATAATAATAATAATAATAATAATAATAATAATAATAATAATAATAATAATAATAATAATGCCAAAAATAAGAATATTAATAAAAATACAAAAGATAATAATAGGTAATAATAATAATAATAATAATAATAATAATAATAATAATAATAATAATAATAATAATAATAATAATAATAATTCCAGTTCAAATTCCAAATTCTTTTATTCAAAAAATACACAATTTACATTATTTAGGTTTGACATAGTTATAATATTTAGTTTTAGTAGGCTATAATACAATACCCGATATACAATTTATGAAAGGGGCTACTAATTGCAACACAGTGTTGTGTCTTTGAGTCCCAAAAATACAAGTATCATTAAATTTAAATTTAAGTAATTGGGTTTAGGGATTGAGTTTAATGTAATCCACTATACCAATTTTATTTTTACCAATTATGGTACATAATATTAGCAAAATAATAGCAATAATCTTAATGATAATATTGATAATAATACTTGTGAAAATAATAGGGACAATTTTAACAATAATAAAAATAATAATAACTAATATTAATAATAATAATAATAATAATAATAATAATAATAATAATAATAATAATAATAATAATAATAATAATAATAATAATAATAATAATAATAATAATGGTAATAATTCAAGATAATAACTCTACAGTTTTTAATAAAAAAAAGTTTATAACAATTTTTAAGAATAGTTATAATATAAATATAAAATTTTTAATTTATATAAATATATAAATATTATATATATATATAATTATTATTATATAAATTCTTATCTATTAAGATTCTATTATTATTCTTTCTATACTTATCATGTGTTATTCATATATATATATACTATATACTATATACCTTTATATATATATACTATATATATACTTTACTATATATATATATATATTATACCATACTATAATACTTATATATACCTATATATTACCCAACACTACCTATATATACTTATACTATACCATACTCATATACTCTCTATTTCTCTTTCTTATATACTATATTTATATATATATATCTCATATTCTATCTATATATATATATATTCTATATATACCTATACTCTCTCTCTATATA
>JABUQX010006924.1:12500-32500 GCA_015478945.1 Trachelipus rathkii
TTCTGTTCAAAAAAATTTTCTAAGTTCAGAAAAGTAAAGTTTACATGCAAGATCCGCGTGACGTCATACTCATACGTCAGGATTTCCGCGCTACGTATACTGTGACGTCATGACTAATCTTATCGAATATATATATTATATATATATATATATATATCGGCCCAATAGGGGGCTCGAGCCGACGGGGAATAGAAGGGGGGACATTTTCCATACCCCGTAGGGGAGGGGCGGAGGAACCCCCGCGATACCCAAATACCAAAGAGCGGGGGTTCCGAAGACCCTCCCCGGAGGGGGAAATAGTCCTACCCTGTCGTTCCCCGAGCCGAGAGACCCGACTCCTTCCATCGGAGCGGTCTACCCTTGGGGTACACATTAGTTCTAAAAAAAATAATGTTTTCAAAACTAATGCGTACCCCAAGGGTAGACCACCCCAATGGCAGGAGTCGGGGTCTCTCGGCCCCCCGTCGGGATAGGACTATTTCCCCCCCTCCGGGGAGGGTCTCCGGAACCCCCGCTCTTTGGTATTTGGGTATCGCGGGGGTTCCTCCGCCCCTCCCCTATGGGGTATGGAAAACGTCCCCCCTTCTGTTCCCCGTCGGCTCGAGCCCCCTATTGGGCCGTAATATTAATTATATTATATATAATATATATATATATATATATATATATATATATATATATATATATTAGTTATAATATATATATTATTCGATAAAATTAGTCATGACCTCACAGTATAACGTACACAGTATAATATTTCTACTATGATACGTAACGCGGAAATCCTGACGTGTATGACGTCACGCGGAGCTTGCATATAAATTTCTACTTGACGGGGTATGGTACATAATATATAGTAATGCCATATATATATATATATATATATATATATATATATATATATATATATATATATATATATATATGCCGTAGGCCTTATCCTAACCTATATGGACATACGTACGTTATCGTAAAAGTTTACGTTTACGTAGATCGATTATATATTGCGTAGGCCTTAACCTCTCTTCTCTCTCTCCTCTCTCTCTCTCTCCTCTCTCTCCTCTCTCTCTCTCTATATATATATATATATAGGGGGTATAATATATAATATATATATATTATATATATATATATATATATATATATATATATATATATATATATTTGGAGTATTATTTAATTTTTTGTATATTCATATCGTACGAAAAATAATTATTTAACAAATTTCTTTTTTATTTTTTAATTAATTAAACTACATTTGGTATATTCATCACATATAAATATACTAGGTTCAATTGAATCGTGATAACGTAAAAAAAATTATCGAAAGAAAATTATTTTTATCGATAAATAAATAATCGGAAAATATCAAAAACAAACATCGATAGTGTTATCCCTAAAAAAAACGCCGAAATTAGTCAAATTTTTTTTCAGAGCGTAATTTTTCATATTTTTATTAAAAATATGCATTTATAATATACGTTAATTGGTAAAAAAAACTTCAGAATTTTTTGATACCATTTTTGTAAATTATAAGTTTATAGTTTTAATGTAATAGTTACGTAAAGTTTATTCCCCTCAGCTAAAGTAGTACCCAGATTTTTATAAAAATTGCAGCATAGACTAAAAAGTAAGTGTAGGAGTTCACACGAGTTCATGTAAATAGTGGGTAATACTTTAGCTGAGGTGAATAAACTTTACGTAACTATTACATTAAAACTATAAACTTATAATGGTAATTGTTACCCAGAGGGTTGTCACCCCCGATTTTTATGAAAATCACAGGATATACTCTAAAAAAATAATAATGAAGAATAGTTAAAACGAAAATCGTCGCTCTTTTTAGGAAAAAAAGTTACAGCCTCTCAAAGTTGTAAAAAACTCCATAGGATTTATTAAAAAAAAAAAAAAAAAATTTTTTTTTTTTTGAAAATCACAGGATATACTCTAAAAAAAAAAATAATGAAGAATAAAAAGTGAAAACGAAAATCAGCAGTCTCTTTAGGAAAAAAAGTTACAGCTTTGAAAGTTAAAATTTTCCCATAGACTTCTATTTATAAAAAAATTAGTGGGCTTCGTGCTTGTTTTAGGGCCATCCTAGTTCAGGTTATGATAAGATTTGTTAATTCTACAATTACCCTTATAATTTACAAAAATGGTATCAAAAAATTCTTTGAAGTTTTTTTTACAGGTTGGCGTATATTATAAATGGATATTTTTAATAAAAATATGAAAAAAAAAGTTAAGAAAAATGTAACTATGGCTTTTTTCGTTCATGTAGGGATGAAGAATGACGGTCGAAATGCGTTTCAACCTATCGATATAATTGTTTTATCGGTAATTATCTAGTATTGGTGACTCCAGTTCATGTACATAGTATATTAAAATTATAAACATTTCATTTACAAAAATGGTTTTAAAAATTTATTTGAGTTTTTTTTTACGGATTTTCGTGTATTTTACGCATATATTTTAAAGAAAAATATAAAAAATGTCCTGAAAATTTTAAACGGCTAATTTTCTCGTTTTTTTAGGGATATTGCTATCGATGCTTTGTTTCGATTTTTTATATATCGATTGCATTAATATTTTTCCGATAATCGATAATTTTGAACGATTATCAACAATTCGATTGTTCTGCCAAATTACGTTTACATATATTAAAAAAAAAAAAATTTGCAAACAAATTTTGTAATAAAAAAATAAAATAATAAAGTATATAATAAAATATTTTTTTCTTATAATAACTGCGCAATATATATATATATAATATAATATAAAATATATTAATATAATATATTATATATATATATATATATATATATATATTAAATTATATATATAATAGGCAAAAATTTGGACCAGTGGAAAATTTTACGAGTACGTTGAAACAAGCTGCGTGAGTCGGTATTAGATTGACTCGTGCCGATTTCGTGAGGCGATTGAGTCACTATATATAATATATATTATATATATTATATATATATATATTATATAATATATATATATATATATATATATATATATATATATATATACATATATATATATATATTATATCACGGCCATTAGGGGGCTCGAGCCGACAGGGAACAGATGGGGGGACGTTTTCCATACCCCATAGGGGAGGGGCGAAGGAACCCCCGCGACACCCAAATACAAAAGAGCGGGGGTTCTGGAGACCCTCCCCGGAGGGGGGGAAATAGTCCTACCCTTTCTGTTCCCCGGAAGCCGAGAGTCCTCCCCCCCCTAGCTATCGGCGCGGCTACCCTTGGGGTACACGATTAGTTTTAAAAAAAAATTAAAAAAAATCTATAGATCTGATTGGGCTCAGTTTTTTAATAAAACCGATCCATCAGTAAACACTTCAAGATTTCCAACAGTTAAAAGAGTAGTAAAAAAGCTTCACTGTCGCTGTCAAATGGTAATGCAGATGTTGAAAGAGCATTTTCCACATCAGGCAGAACTCTTACAAGTACCAAGTCATCTATGTCAGAGAGAACTTTAAATGCTTTAATTACTGTTAAAAGTGTTCCTAAAATGTATGATAACAAACCTTATCTTATTTCTCGAACTCCAGAGCTCCTTTCCATGGGACATTTAGCATATAAAACAATCATTGCCTTACTTGGATTAGAGAAAGAAACACGGCTCGAAGATGAAGCTGCAAAGGCTAAAAAAGATAAAAATTGCTAAAGAGGAAAACAAAAAACTTGACCAAAAAAGGAAAAAATATTCTGATGATGAACAAAGGCTGAAGAAACTACGAAAAAGAAGAGGCAGAGCAAAGTGGAAGTGCAGGCAAACTGTTATGGAAGCTTAATGAAAGATTTGAAGAGAACTTTTAAAGAAAAGATTTTAGTTGAAAGCAAGTTGATGCTGGAAGGCTGGGCACTAATGTTCAGAAAGAGGCATCTGAAAAAAAGAAAGTAGTGTGGAAAATTTACAGGTTTGCTGTTGAAAAACGAAAAAAGTCTCATTGCAGACTTTTTCAAAAAAGTTTAATTACTCTTAATTTTTATAATTATTAGCTTGTTTCTTCTGTAACCAAATATAGTAAGTGTATTTTCAAGTATAAAGTATTATTCCATTTTCTTTACATTATGACTTTCTAAAACTAACATTTCATTATTATTATATACTTTCATCTTCAGTTATTTATATTTAAAACCTATTTCATAGTTCTTAGCATCTCAAAATATTAAGTAAATAGCATGTTGTTATAGTAAATAAGTTAGGTCCCACTGAATTTTTAGTAATGGAAAAATGATAAATTCTTTTCACGTTTTTCTCAAAATATGTAATTTTTGTCAACATTTCAGTCATTTTTTTTTTTTTCACTTTTTTCTGCTTTTTCATTTTTTTCCACTTTTTTTTCAAAATTTTTATTTCTTTTTTTTGATACTAAACTCGCTACCTGCGCGCTTATAATTATATATTATATATAATAATATATATATTATTATATATATATATATATATAATATATATATTATATATATATATAATATATATATATATACTTATTAGGTGTACCGGAAACTGAAATTTTTCAGTTCCGGCCGGAACCGTAATTAGCCGGAATCACAAAAAAAAATTCCGGCCGGAACCGGAATTTCTTGTGAACTTTCCTTTAACTATATAAAGAAATTTAAAAAATATATTTTTTATAACTTCAACATAAAAATCTTATATTTATTACAACGCCACTTCATGAACATATGGAAAATCATCATTGAGGAGAATATCTGAAGTTCCAAAAAAATTTTAATAGTAAAAAGGGAGAGTCTTGTATTTTCTAAACCAGGAGAAACCAAAAGAGCAATAAATCCAAGCCGTGAAATAAGTGGTTTTGAGGAGAGTTTCTCCCCAAAAAACTGGGATATCAATGACCCCAAAATCATAGAAATAAATGGAATTTTATCGCAATGAGTAACCAGCCATTTAAAGTCACAGAAGAGAAGGGATTCATAGACTTATTGCCCATCTTCAACAAAAATATCTTATTCCTAGTAGAAAATATTTTGTAGAGAAAAAATGTTACCAACTTCATACAGGAAATTGAGATTCAGCAGTATTCGAGAAAGTTATCTAAGGCTTGATCAGGATATAATTTACTTACAAGATATATTGAGAGCTAAATAATTCAAACGACCTCATTTATTTCTTTAACTGAACTCTGGCTTACCAAGCGAGTTTGAAAAAATGGAATGTGTACTCCATTGCAAGTATTTCCAGGTTTCTCATTCTGGAATTAAAATCATTATGAGTTTTGAAAAATTACGAGAATAATTTGGGAAATTTCCTCCTAACATAATCCATTTGATCCTTCGAGATGGGGCATATAACATGAAACTTGGAACTGATTTGGCAGGATACAAAGTTTTTCTTGTTTTATTCATAACTTCAATTTATTTAAGATGCCTTATTTTCTCAAAAAACAGTGTAGTGTGATTTAATTAAGAAATGTAGGAATATTTGTACACATTTCTATCATTCCAGTTTTTGAGCTGTAATTAACTTAAAAGAATACAAAGAGACTTGGATCCACATCCTGCAAGCCCACTTATGCCAATTCAAGATGTTAATACAAGGTGGAATAACACATATTTGATTCTAGAAAGAATTGAATGTTTTGAAAAGACCTCTGCAAGTTATATTTTTAGAACAATCAATCATTTAAGCTTTGACTGCTAATAATGGCAAATACTTTGAAAAAATCACAAGTTTTGCCCAACCATTTACTCTTGGTTACGGAAACTAATAAGGCAAAATCAATATATCATCAATTATTCATACATATTTGAGCTCTCCAGGCCTATCTCTCAAACTCTGAGGATGACAGCAGAGAATAAAAAGAAGAGCTGAAGAAGGTATTAGAGTTTAGATTTATGAATAAAAGGAAGAGAAAGAATCAATAGGCATATATCAAAACAAGATAAATACTGTAGTAGACCCAAGATACTAATTGACTTTATTTCTAATGAAATAAGAGAATTGAGTAGGAAATGGTTCTTGAAGAAATATGCAAAATTAAATGAAGGTTTTAGGAAAGTGATAATAGTGTGCAGTACAGAAGAAGTTCAGGACGATGAGTCATTTTCAAGAAACTAGCATTAATCTACAATAAACTTAGATTTGCCAAGTACTTCAAAATCATCAAGAGCATTAAGAAAAGAAATTACTGCAAAGTTACTAAGTGTTTTATAAGTTTGGAAGAAAGTGAAAGTGACAGGGAGTCAGTTAGTGTAAAAAGGAAAAAAAGAAAATCAGTGGCTCTTCAAAAGGGAAATCTTAAAGAAATGGAAATTTTTTTTACCAGAAAAATCAATTTTAATTTCTAATCTGAGAAAAGAAGAATTCCTTATTGGAGGAAGTGAACAAAAGCTAAATTCCCAAAATATAGAGGTTACTAGCCCAAACAATTACTCTCCTTTTCCAGTCTCTCTTCCATATATTCAGAGAAATTATTTACATTTTCAAAAGCAGGGAAATATATTTGAGGAAAAACGTTTAAAAAATATTGCCCAATACTGATAACAGTTTTTCTTTTACTTTCACCACAATTCAGCAATATTTTCAAAAGTGTTTAAGGAAAGTTAATTCCGGTTCCGCCAGAATTTTGTCAAAATTCCGGCCGGGAAACCGGAAAAAAATGCAAATTCCGGCCGGACCGGAATTCTGGATACACCTCTAATATATAATATATATATATATATATATATATATATATATATATATTATATATATATATATATATAATATATATATATTATATATATTTTTTTTTTTTTTTTACTAAATATCTTTTATCTATGAACCATTCAGGGTGGTGTATATGCATGGCAGAGCGCTCGCTTCTAATGTGCTCTGCATGTGGGCATTGCCCCAAAAAAACACAAATAGAAGCATGCAGTCTGCCATGCATGTATGCCAGCCTGCTGAGCATTTACCCTAGGGTATTTGATTAGTTGCAAAAAAAAAATTTAGATATATACGTAATTATTAAAAACTTTAAAGTAAAATTTATGCAAATGTATCAATTCAAATTTTTTTAATTTTTTTTTTTTTTTATAAATTTTTTAAATACATTTAAGTTAATATATATATATATATATACATAATTATAAACGAATAGAGCCTATTTCATTTTTTAAAAATATTTTGTAAATTGAGCCGAAGCCAATGTCACTCTTACCTGTTCGAACAAACTACTGTATAGTTAAGTTATATACATGGGTGGTCAGTGTTTAAAGCTGACATCATGTAACTCCAAGAACGGCAGGCAACCTACAGTAAAATAATTAATATTTGAATACCGGGAAAATTTTAAGGTTTTTAAATTTTTTTTGTATTTGGAAATTATTTTAAAATTTCCATTTAGGGGGCTCGAGCCGGGGGGGGAGGGGGGGGGGGGGGAACCCCCCCCCAAAAAGGGGGGACAGCCCCCCCCCCCCCATCGATCCACCAGGAGGTCAAGAGACCCGACTTCTGCCATCTTTGCAGTTTACCTTATGGTATTCTTTTAGTTAAAAAAAGAATAATTTTACTTCCCTTTACACTTTGGTATTACTTTTAACTAAAGGAATACCATAGGGTAAACTGCAAAGATGGCAGGAGTTGGGGGGGGGGGGGTTCTCAGCATCCCGGTGGACAATGGAGGAGACTTCCTCCCCTCTGTCCCCTGTTGGCTCGAGCCCCAAATGAGGGAAACAAGTGAGTCTTAAGGAAAATTTCTCCCCCAAAAAAAGATTTTGGCATATCAATGGACCCCAAATCACAAGCATTTCATCAGAAAATAATGAATTTTATTTACTAATGAGTTAACTGCCATTTCACCAATCACTGAAGAGCCCCTATTATAAAACTTGATTGCCCATCTTCAACCAAATTTTGTAGAGAAGATGTTACTAACTTCATACAATAAATTGAGATCAGCAGTATTCAAGGTTATTTAAGGCCCATCAGGTATCATTGATCAGATATATGGATAGCTAAATAATCAAACGAGTCATTTATTTCTTTGACTGCACTCTTCTGGCTTACCACCGAGTTTGAAAAAATGGACTGTGCACTCCATTGCAAAATATATAATATATATATATATATTATCCTATATTTTGAGGTATTTGAATAAACTTTATTTAAAAAATACTGTAGGTATGTAATAGAATATTAACATTAAGAACATTAGAAAGAGACGGTAAGAAACCACATGGACCTATCGAGACTGTCCCAGTCTACTTATAGAACCAATCACCAAACATGGTAATGAAATTGACAATGAATGGGTATTGGCGCGAGTTTGTGGACCAAGGAAAATGATTTGTGTGAACACAAGGCGCGTCAATTCAGTGCCTGGGACCCAAAGAACAAAACAATAAGATGCTAGGTACACAAATCGCAAAATTTACAGAGGCAAGGAAATTTAGTAAAAACTGCACAACTTGCCATGTTAGCCAGTATTAGAGTACTGTGCACGAACCCGGCCCCCTCCTTCAAGGAAAGACATTAGATATAAAATAAAAAAAAGATGGTAAGAAGCCACATGGACCTATCCGGGACTGTCCCAGTCAAGCAATGATAGAACCAATCACCAAACAACATGTTCAGGCAAATCCACAAAAGCACCCTAGGGCTTTGTCAATAAACTTACGATAGTATACACAGATCTAATCAAAGCTATGCTCACGTTCAAATGAGCATGTGTATAAATGCTACACAAGGCTACTATATTTTGTTAAAAGAGGAGCTATGGGTTATGTAAATTAAATCCCTTCCAACAAATTTTTTTCACAAGTAGATTAAGTAATTTGGGTTCTGGCCGAAACTTAAACCGGAAAAAAAATTTGAATTCCAGTACACCTCTAGTTTACATTCCCACCTACACTAAAAATACGCTCGATCTCGACTGATGAGGGAGGGGTTGATAAATATTTGCTTGCAAGCACTAATAATAATGGAAACCTTGGCCCATTTTCATGCCACCACTTGAAATTTAAGGATTCTCTTCTTATAGGCTAACACAGAAAAAAGCATACATGTACAGGGTGTATACCAACAGGGAAAACACAGGGAAAATGAAAAGTGTGCAGGGAAAACAGGGAAAACACAGGGAAAATAAAATTATCAAATTTATATCAGGTATCATTTTTGCTTAACCCCTAAAGAAGTATAGTGAAGCACATATTGACTTCGAAATTCTCTTAAAAAGGGAGATCTTAAGAAGCTCAATTGGCTCAAAGGATGTTAAAAAGGTGTTTTGTCTCTGAAGGAGGAGGAAAGTAAAGAGCACAAGAATATCATTCATGATTCTCTTCATCCTATACTTAGAATTTAAATTGTTGATAAGTTCCAATATGGAGAAAAATTTATATATCAACTTTTTCTTAGCCTAAGAACTTATACTTCTTGAGTTATTGAATCTTTATAATATTATTTTTATTAAAATTTATTCATCTGCAGTATCAGCGCATTTAACTAATTTCTCTTTTTTTTATTTTAAAGAATTGAATTAAGTCCTCTTAAATATTCCATCACAAAGGCATTAAGTTGTTTGTCACCGAAGGTAATGCTTTCTAATAACTCTGAAAGAATTAATATGTGTGTTGAAAAATTCATTGATATCAAGCGAATTGATGGTTCGGCGGCTGATATAATCAAAGAGGATTATGAACTTTTGATATCTAATTCCTATGTCCTTGAACTTCTGAAAAATTTTGATGAGAAGGAAGATAGACTCGATCAACTTTTCATTGAAATTTTTAAAAATGTAAACGTTCAAAAAGAAACAAAAAACTTTGTAACACTGATTCTTTCATCATTTCATGGGAATGCTTCTGTAAAGAGAGGTTTCTCGACAAACAAACATTGTCTACAAGAAAATTTGCATGAAGAGTTATTGCTGAAGAAATGAAAAATACTGGAGGGGTTGATTATTGTATTACAAATGAGATTGTCATACTGCCGCAATGCTTCTTCAGAGTATAAAGCATACTTAAAAAGAAAACTATGTGCCAAAGAAGCAGAAACTCTGGAAGGTGCAAAAAAAAAAAAAAAGGAAATTAGCAGCTGAGATTAAAGAGGCTGAAGAAGTTAAGAGAAATATTGTCAAAGAGACCAAAAAATAACTTCATATTTTAGAAGAGAAAATAACTTTTCTTAAACAGTCATAAACTTTTCTTTTTTTTAAGATTAATGTACTTATTTAGTATGTTTAGTTTAGAATTAAATAATTTTGTTATTTGTTTTAGAGAAAAGGAAAAATATTTTTATTTTATTTTAGAGAAGAGAAATGTGCAAATGTTTATATATTTGTGTCCCTTTGTTTTTGTAATTTTTATTTTGAATAAAGTAAAAGAAAAGGGAAAAAATGAAAGAAAAAGCAGGGACCTGGTAAACATATTTGGCAGATATTTAGAAAATTAATTGATTGTGTTCATAACTTTGGCTATATAAATAATTTGGGAAGTTTAAAAAATTTTCAATGCAAATATAAATTTCACTTGTAAAATGTCAAATTGTATGAGGTCATTTAAATTTGTGAAAGATGGCCAAGAAAATTTGTTTACTGGGATGCTTAGAGGGTGGGCTCTGGAGGGTTTTCATTTTTTCATCTTTCCTTATTGATAACAAAGATAAAATGATGTTTTTTATCATTTATTTTAGTCCAGGGAAAATTTTGGAAGAACAGGGAAAAAACAGGGAAAACACAGGGAATTTGAAAATTTCAACTTGGTATACACCTTGTGAAAGTTTTCGTAGAGCCTCATCTCCTCTTTCACAGATTGCAAATTTGAATTATCTTTGCTCCTTGATGACTCTCTTCAGTTTTATCTATGAGGTTTCTTGGTGTTATTCCTTTGAAGGTGAATGAGATGTCAATGCAATTTCGGCCATGAACTTATCAAAGTTTAACATATCCCAATCCTCTTCATCTTCAGTAGGTTTATTTGCTGAAAAGCCACCATCGTCACTATCAGTGCTGTTGCCAGGTTGATAAGACTACTTCCACTTCTGTGAATCTTTTTTTTTTGTCATGCGAGCAAGCTCCTCAGTTATGCTATTTAAATGCATTCTAAAAGTGATTCACTGTCGGAGATGCCAATCTTGTGGGGTTTTAGCTAGTTTAAGGAACTCATTAGAACCTTTTAAATATCAAAACTAGATTTATTATTGAATCTAAAAGTTTCTCAATTTTTCACCCAAAAAGAAGTATCGGTCATGTTAACCATTACCGATACCAGAAAGTCTTGAGTGCTCTAGGGTCTTCCATGAGAGCATGTTGTTACCTGTGTTTATGTATGGTAGTGAAACTATGGTCTGGAATAAGAGGTATAGATCTAAAGTATGTGTTCAGATGGATAATCTTATGGGTGTGTTAGGTGTGAGAAGAATTGATGAAATGAGGAATGAATGTGTTAGGGAGTTGTTTGGTGTGAAGAAAGGAATAAATGAGAGAAATGAAAGTACATTGAGATGGTTTGGTCATGTGAAAAGAATGGATGATAGTCAGTTGGTTAAGCGAATATATAGTGGTGAGTGCGCTGCGAATTGACTGGCAGGGAGACTGAAGAAAAAGTGGAATGAGGCGGTAAAGGTATGCCTTGCACAGGCGAGAAGAAAAGTGAATGGCAGGGTTCTGTGAGGGGGTATGGTTGTGGCCCACTTGGGCCAAGGAATGAACCCTACATTGACAAGGTGCCAGTTGTGGGTCTGTTGCATTCCCATGAAACCAGGGCTGTGGAGTCGAAAAATAACTCTCCCTAAATTCAAATTTGGATTTTCGACTCCGACTTCACTCAAACAAAAATTTTCGACTGACTAGCAGTCATTCAAAATTTTGACTGACTCAGCTTAGTGCTTACAGTTACAGTAAAACATTTTTTTGTTTCAACTATTTCTTTTTTTGCTTGCTTTTGAGAATAAAAAAATATAAAACTTTTACAATTAATATAATCTCCAAATGTTATACAGAAAAGGGGAAGATTCAATATTCAGTTAATGCTAAGCCCAATTTTCGCCCCCTAAAATGGACATAAATTCGGAATTTTCAGCCGATTTTGACCCTATAAACACCAAACTGGAGCATTTTTTTTTGGCCTTCTAAAACTTCGTCTTATCTCAATATTTCACTTTTCAAACATTCAAATTTTTGGAAAAGTGAAAAATTGAAATAATTTTTTTTCTACTGGTTTGATCAATATCAAATTTTCAGGGCTTGTACATACAGTCCAGCTAGATGCATCTTTTTAACTTAGATAAACTTTTTTTTTTTTTTAAATTTGTTCCAAGAACAAATCCAAAACTAATGCATATTAAAGTAAAAATTGTGCATCTCTCCCGACTATATATGCCCTGAAAATTTCATCCACTCCCCACGAACAAAAAAAAAAATTATAGCAATTTTTCATTTTAAAATAAAAAAAGTGTTTTGAAATTGGATAACGCTGAGCACAAAACTCAAAAAATTGAAAAAGTACTTCATGCATATTGTAGGTAATGAACCCATTTATGCATATTTCAAGTTTGAAGAGTCATTTCAAAAAAATTCTGGAAGTTGATAGGACAAATGTCAAAACAGGGTTTTGAGAAATTGAAAATTCTAAAAGAATGACTACAGTCACAGAAAACACCTAAAACAAAGTTTTAGAGGACAAAAAAAAGCTACAGTTTGGTGTTATAGGGTCAAAATCTGCTGAAAATTCCAAATTTTATATCAAATTTTTTTTTTTTTGGGGGGGGGGGCCGAAAATAGGGCTTAGTGTGAACGGAATATTGGATTATTTAAATTTTAAAGTACTGTGAAGACATAGATGCAGATGACAAACAAATACGAGTATATTTCAGTTTCGGAAACAAATTTATAACGTAATTATAATGCAAATTATTTTTATTAATAAAAAAAATTAATTGCTTTATATTATTTTTATTTATTTTTTACCAATGTTAAAGCGAATAGTGGTCATCAAATTAATAAAATAGTTTTCAACTCCGTCTCCACTTACAAAGGAATTTTTGACTCCGACTCAGCAGCCCTGCATGAAACCCTTCAGTAGGGTGGATTTTTCTGACTGCGATGAGTTGTCACCAGGGTATAGAGGGGGTGGTAAGGCTGGGCTTTCTTTTTGACTTGTTATATTCTTCTACTTTTCTGTTTCCGGTGCATGTGACACCTTACCTCCAGTCAATGGGGAGAGAATATATATATATATATATATATATATATATATATATATATATATATATATATATATATATATATAATATATATATATATATTATATATTTATATATTATATATATAATATATATTATATATATTATATATAGTGGCGGCTCGTGAAAACTTGGGATGGAGGGGCTGCCCGGGCTGGGGTTTTTAAAAGGTTTTATTATAATATATATATATATATATATATATATATATAATATATATATATATATATATATATATATATATATATTATTATATATATATATTATATATTATATATATATAAGACAATCTAATAAAATAATTTTTTATATTTGTGTAAGTGGCAGCAAAATTAGCAACTTTTTTTTTTTTTTAATATCGATTGCATGCATTCGAGGAGCACATTCTGCAATTAAAAAGATTTGAGCAATGCTGTTAGATGGAAATATTATAAATCAATTATCTTTTTCTAAAATATCAATATTTTGTTGGATTATCTTAAACGCATTAATATCAAATGTTCAATATTTGTAATCTTGCTAAAAATTATACTTTTTTTTTTTTTTTTTTTTTTTTTTTTTTAATATCCATTGCATGCATTCGAACACATTCGGTAAAAGCAAAAGCCCTAAAATAAAATTGTATTGTAGAGGTGTCAAATTTATGAAACAAATACGAAAAACGTCATTGCCTGCTTAATCTAGGATTTGGTCTCTTCTCTCTCTCTCTCTCTCCTCTCTCTCTCTCTCAGTCTCGTCTCTCATCTCTCTATATATATATATATATAATATATATATAGTATATATTATATATATATATATATAATATATATATATCACGGGTAATTATTTTTGCATATATTTTTCACTTTTATTTCTCGCACAAAAAAAAAAAAACATCAAACTCTCTCCCATAAAATGCGTAATAAACTGACTTTAGTGTCTCTGACTTTCTATATACAAGTAAAAGAAGGACATTACATGGACAAAAATCTAGCAACTCTGTAAAATTTGAACCTTAATTTTATATGAGAAAAACTTCCAAGTTGCTATGAAATAATAGAAGCCAAACTGGCAGCATTTAAAAAGTACTAAAGGAATTTTGAATTCTTTATTTTCGGATGTTGCTATATTTGTCTTATTTTTAAGAACTTATAAAATTGGCTTATTTTAGGGCTGCAAAAGTAGAGCCCAAATTTTATTTAATTGAATATATTGAAATAAATATCGTATGCACAATTTGCAGTTGGAAAAAAGGATTCCTTTGTTATTTCTTATTGATTACTATTTTTTATGTACTAAATTGGTTAAAAAAAAAAAAATTCAGAATCCACTTTACTTGGACAAAAAATTTCTGATATTTCTAACAAAATCCTAGGCCTGGCATTTTTAATATGGAGGGGCTGCAGCCCATAAAGACGAGACACTTCTTTATATATATATATAATTATATATATATATATATAATATATATATATATATATATATATATATATATATATATATAGGCTATTTATAAGTGGTTGACTCCAGGAGCGAAAATCAATAATTAATGTATCGTTATTTTAATAATTTTAGGGTAAATACATTAAATTTTTGGGTAAACTAACCTAACCTAACCTAACCAAACTTAACCTAAATTAACCTAACCTAATATTAACCGACTTATAATCTCATGTCCATATATATATATATAATATATATATATATATATAATATATAATATATATATATATATATACATATATATATACATTATATAATATATATATATATATATATATATATATTAGGGATGTGCCGAATAGTGAAAAAGCCGAATACCGAATATTCGGCTAAAAGTATTCGGCCGAATACCGAATATTCGGCCGAATAATCACTTGCTATTCGGCCGAATAGTTATTTCAAAGTTCGGTCATCCATTTAGGGAAAAATAAGAAAACTTACACTGATCAACAAAAAAAAGGTGAAATTTTTCTTGATGGACTTTTGTAGCAGATATATAGTAATTCCGGAGTGCTGATTCCATATATAATTCTCGGATTTGCTGTATCACATCCCGTTTTCGTGCAATCATGGATCCCCATTTTTTGCATTTCCCTAGGAATGACAAATTTTCATGTGCGCACTATGTAAGGCTGTATAGACGTTACCTACCGCATATATCTACAGTAGCAGCAAGTTTACTGCGGTCGATATTCGGGAAGCATGTGGTAACTTTAGTACGTCTACATGTATGGATGCCAATGACCTGGATGATGTCCATCATCCATCTGAAATACAGTCGGATGTTCCGTCATTGTTCACCCAGGGTGAAGTGAATGATCTTGTATGAGAGTTGTATTTGCTGAAGTTGTCCTGAGCTGTTTCCTTCGAGGTGGCATGAAAAATGACTACCTGGACCGATGGCACAAGAGTAAGCATTTAATCGTTACAGAGAAGCAGAGCTGCCGGGGGCTCTTCCAGTCAGATGGTAACCCTGTGTGTATTGCAGTGAAGTTGCAGCCTACTACTCGCTATGGGACTCCCAGCATACGGTGCAGGTGAGTGGCGACTGTTTATTGACACTTCCAAGAGCAGTTAAAGTGTGTGTTGTTACACAACGGCAACAGGTATGCTTCGGTTCCAGACAGTTTGGAGAGGCTACAATATCAGGTACATGGATGGTAAATATGAGTCAACCTCAAAATGGTAAACATTTTGCTCAGTCAGCAAGCAGGTTTCACTCAAATATCCGTGCTTCCTGTGCTATTGGGACAGCCGGCGGCAAAGGATCACAGGACTAAAAGAGAATGGCCACCAGGGAAACCTTGACGCAAGGTGACAGGAACATCGTACGTGACCACTTGTACAGAGAGAAATAATCATCTTACTTCCACTACACACATAAAACTTGGTTTGATAAAACAATTTGTGAAGGCCCTGGACCATGATGGTGAATCTTCCGCTAAATATGCTCAACGTTTCCTGGTCTGAGTGACGAGAAGAAAAAGCTGGGGATATTTGATGGCCCCATAACGGCACTTCTCCGTGATAAACTGCCTTATGCCTACAACAATTGACCTGTGTTTAGAGCAAGAGGCGTGGAATGCTTTTTTAGAATGTAGCAGAGAATTTTGTGGGGAACAGGAAAGCCGAGAAGCACTAAAACATTGTACAGGAACTGCTAGAAGTTTTCATTCTCATATGTAGAATGAGTATAAAAGTTGCACTACTTACATTCTCACCTGAGAAAATTTCCGGATAACCTAGCGATGTTAGTGATGAGCAGGGTGAATGCTTCCAGCAAGATCTAAAGTTCATGGAAGGCCTTTACCAGGGCAAGTGGGATATCAATATAATGGCCGACATTGTTGGAGCTTGATGAGGATATCCAGACGCTATGCAAAGTAGATCGTCTACGAAGAGAAAAGTTACTACCATCGTAGGTATGCTTACATTAACTAAACCCATTCCATCTATTACATTCATTGTTGTACCATATTACTCTTTATTCATAGTCGTGTATCATATCATTGTGATTTGTTTCTCTCCTTCATATATATATATATATATATATATACTATATATATATATATATATATATATATATATATATATATATTATATATATATATATATATTATATATATAATATATATATATTATAATATATATATCAAAATATATCATTGCGATTTGTTTTTCTCCCTTCATATATCCAATATATATTATATATATATAATATATATATATAATATATATATATATATATATATATATATATATATATATATATATATATATTATATCCAATTTAATTATGATAGACCCTCTTGAAAAAGGTAAAAACCATAAATTTTTACAAATCTGTGTTACACACAATATCTCACAAATGCGATGTGATAAGAAAAAACCGATTACATTTTTGGAACCAGCACATCAATAATCAATTGCGAAACCCCGTCAAAGAAATTTCATGTTTAAAAGTGTTATATAGGACGGGATAAAACAAAACGTAGAGAAATAAAACAAGGCCTATAGCAAACCATTCACATATATTAAAAATAATTAAATGAAAATTTAAAAAGTTCGTAGTTAAAGATATTAATAACTTCATTTGAATAAGCTCTAAGGTTAAAATGACAGAACATTAGCAGTTCTCCATTTTCAGGGAATAACCTATTTCTTGTGGCTTCATAAATAATTCCTCCTGTTCTAAATATTCTTTCAATTTCGACTGATGACGGTGGAGCTGAAAGGTATTTTATTTGCTAGTTTTTTCAAAATTCACATACAACTATTTCCAGTGTTTTTTCCACCAATTGAAGGGAATATCCATTGTCTTCACTGGTAAAAGTAGGCAAACTTATATATTTTTTATTTCTTGATGTATTCCGTATGTAGCTTTTTACTTTTATGTACAATAATTCACATCGTCAGAAGAATGGGACTTTCTTTTTTCAGAGTCTCACTTTCTTTTCTGTATGACGATTTTGCTGCCACAATTTCTTAAAACAATCCATTAAAGAAGTGAAAATGGAACCTACAGCTTCACTTTCCGCACTACGTGAATCATCGTCAGCAGAAGAGTCAGAGTTAAATTTTCATGCATTTCTTTCCAGCCCTCAACGACCATATTTTTTTACTGATTCATCTGATTAATGTTGAAAAATTAGCTTGATCGCAGATCTAAGAAACAGTACTAACACACAAAGATTTATATCACATAGAAACTTCAGAAAGTCTTCTTTCTACTAGATTTCTTAAAGCTCTTACAACGAGTGTAATTATTCCACTGAAGCTTTTCTTTAATTTTGCTTATTTAAAAATATATATATTTATTGCTAAAATGGAAAGGGATCCCTTGGGCGACTGTTACTTCACGTTATGCTTGTTTTAGTGATGTTGTCAAATGGCTCAAGTAAATGGAATAATTTTGTGCCACTGAAAATCAGTTAACATTTTCTGATTGCATTCAGCAGCGTATATGGATAGGGGAACTTTTTGTTCAAACAATCTTTTAAGCATATCATAAGTTCTGTTTCCAGCGTGTAGAAACGTCTTGAATTAATTTATACTGTTTGTGACATTTCTGCTGCATCTGTAAAGTTTTAAAGCTTTGCAGCTGGCCGTTGCTGAATAGTGAAAATGAGAGAATATGCTCTTACAAGTTAATAAAATATTTTTAACAGACTTCTGACATAATATTGAATCGTGAATGCATAGTTGCAACATGTGAATAAAACATGAAATTGATAGCAAGCCACTCTCCCTTATACCAGCTACCATGTTTGGGTCCTTTATCCCGTATCACTAAATGAATTCTATTTTTTAGAATATTGAAAAATGTCAAAGGCTCTTACAGGATCTGACAAATGACAAAGATTTTTGCTATATTTTTATTTTTTTTTGGAAAATAAGATTCTAAAATTTCAATTTTAAATTGAAATACTTTCTCTTTTCTTACGATAATATTATTTGTTTATAAAAGCTCAATATTCGGGCCCGAAAAATTTAAATTGAAATAACTTTCCCTTATGTTGGCATTTTGGCCGAATACTTACCGAATATTCGGCACATCCCTAATATATATATATATAATATATATTATATATATATATATATACTATATATATTATATATATATATATATATATATATATAAATATATATATATTATTATATATTATATACTTTTTCCCCAAGACTGGGGGTAAGGTGCGTGACATGCATCAGAAAAGAATAGTAGTAGAAGAATGACACAAGTCAAAAAGAAAGCCCAGCCTTACCGCCCCCTCTATATCTATTAGTGAGAACTCTTTCCAGTCAAAAAATCCACCCTAGAGCTTGATATATGTGAACAAATATGTTAAAATGACCTCGACTCTATACTTTCGAAAACTTTAAATATGAAACAATAGCTGCATTTCCAGAAGCCCGACTGCTGCCCGGGCGGGCACACATGCATAGTTTCCAGCGCCCGTTTGCGCACTTCTACGTCACATAAATGTCAGTTAGGCGCCCGTTGTTAAATCATCGATTTCGGGAATTAGTAAACGGGCGGACTGCGGAAGGATACTCTGTCTACAAACAAATTTCTTTACAAAACATGTGTCGGAAATGGCTTGCCAAAAGTTTTTTAATATTTTAGTTAACTTTTACATTAAGGATACTAAATATATCGTATCATTTCATAAAATAGATACAAATAAGAATAAGAGTATTGTTTACAATTGTCAGCCGATCCGACGGGCGCGCTCGGCCGTTTCCAGGTACTCAAATTTCCTGTTCTCTGATTGGTTAATGTAATTTTTTTCAAATCGAAGCGTTTCCGAGTCGATTTTGCACACGGGCTGCACTCGGGCTTCTGGAAACGCAGCTAATATTTTCACACTCGAACCGGTAGCTTTAATACTCTAGAACGGGGTTGGGGATTTTTTTGAGTTTTTGACAAATTGCTTTTTTAATTATAATTTTTATAAAATTAGTTAATAATCCTAATTATTACCTAATTAATAATAAGTTTAGTAAATATAATTTAGTTTAGTTAAGTTCTTTAAGTTATTATATATATATATATATATATATATATATATATTATATATATATATATATATATATATATATATATATATATATAGTTTTTTTATATACTGTATAATATCAGAGAACTCTAATTTTATTTATTTCTTTATTAAAAATTTGAAACATTGATGAAAATTTACTTATGATGTAGATGAAATATACTTATCATTAATTAGGTAATAGTTAGAATTAATTATTTAGAAAAAAAGTGGCCAACAAAATAATTAAAAAAAATC
>JABUQX010006924.1:37500-48774 GCA_015478945.1 Trachelipus rathkii
GAAATTGGATCGTGTTGGTTTGCAAAATGGTATTGAAATTTGGGTTGGGACTAATTATATATATATATATATATATATATATAATATATATTATATATATATATATATATATTATATATATATATATATATATATATTATATATATATATTATATAATTATATATAATTAACACTCTAAGTCGTTATTATCATTATCACAATTATTATTATTTTTTTTAAGGTAATGGCGGTGGCTATGAATAGTGGCTATGCTTGGAAATAGTTTAATGGTGGAGATATAGCAACGGTTCTTATAGCTATACAACCAGGTAAGGATGGATTTCAATTAAATTAAACAAGATTATTTTGTTTTTGGTGTTTCCATATAATATATTTACTATATGATCAATATCAGTAAATGATTTAATGAATCGTAAAAAGAAATCAGAGGAAATGCCTAAAAATACTTTGAAAATGAAACAGTAAGATGTGAAATAATAATAATAATAATAATAATAATAATAATAAATAAAAATAATAATAATAAAATCAATAATCTCATCTATTCAGGAGCTTTTAAAAACTTGAAATTACATACTATCTTGTTTTAAAATGAGGAGTTCTAGTTACTTATAAGGTAAGTTAGAGATAGAATAGATTTAAGAATCTAGATAAATAGAATAATAATAATCAATAACAAACTTTTTGGAAATGGAATATCCCTTGGAGAACTAAATATTTTAATAAGAGAGAGTATATGGATAATAATAAATAGTAGTAATAATAATAAATAAAAATGAGAATAACAGAGAATGATAATAAAAATAATTGAATAAGTAATAATAATAATAGATAATAATAATAATAATCACAACTTCTTAATAACACCCTTGGAAGATAATAATAAATATACTAGATTAGATTAATTCTATTTAGTATAAGATAATTAGATCGAAAATAATAATGAGGAAATATTACATATTTTCTAAACAAAAGAGCAACAATAGTTAAAAACTAACGTTTTGATAATAAAAAGAAAATCAAGTTAAGTATTCATAAAATAAATGAAAATAAACTAATCATAAATGAATATATATATCGTTGAAGTTTATGAAATAAGTATTACCTTTACTTCTTGCCAAACTTATTTTTTCAATATTTTGGAATATTTACATATAAAATGATTATTCAAAAATATAAATTTATAAAATTTAATAAATAAATAATTATAAATATTAATATAATAAATTAATAAATTAATAATATAATTATTAAATAATAAAATAATAGTCAAATTAATAATTAAATAAATATATATATATAATATATATAAATTATGAAATTATTATATACTATTATTTAAATAACAATTAAATAATAATTTAATATCTACAAACAAATATGAATTTATATTAATATTAAGTATAAATTATATGTATTAATATTATAGAATTATATCCTTTTAGTATAAATTAATATAAATTAAAATATGAAATAAATAATTAATATATTAATTGTAATTAATTTAATAAATAAAAATATAATAATATAATAAAAATTTAAATAAAATATTAAATCAGTAATAATAATAATAAATATAAATAATGTAAACTTATGATTTACTTAAGAGCGACTGTTATTTCAATACATAAAAAGTAAATAAAGATACGTCAATCACGAATATATGTAATTTCTCTTAATATCCCGTAACTATAAAATAGCGAATATCGGGAAGATATTGTAAAATTGGATTTCGCAACCAAAGCAGCACAAAAATAACGAATTGGTTTGGGTGGTTGGCATTGCCAGTGAAGCTTCCACATAAAATAAAATTAATATATTTATATATTAACATAAGAATCGAGCAACGCTGTATTTTTAAAACTTTGGCGTAAAAACGTATCCAGGTGCGACGTGGGATGAATCTACGGTGCATCCCCACCAAACTTACCCCACCAGCAGCGCCGCTGAAGAAGGCGTTAAACTTCATATTTTACTTAAATGTGGAATGTTGAGGGAACAAATATTAAGGTTCCCTGTACGTATGCATTGACCAGATTAGATTATGAAACGGTTTATTAACAAAATAGAAGAAAACCACACCAAAAGAGAAGCACACTTCTATACACTCGATTGTACCGAACAACTTGAGGAAGAGTGAAGAAACCAAATAAAAAAAAAAAGAATTTTACTATACAAACATATCAAGTTTTCCACACATATGCGATGTGTGTGATTATCTCCTGCCCAAGAAAAATAATGGATAGGGCCTTTTCTAGTCTAGTGCTAAAACAATCTGAAGTTTTTTATATAAAAAAATTATAGGTTTTAGAGATGAGGAAGAGGTTGAATGCTCATTTAAGTTTCTATGGATGTATAACAGAAAAATAGTGTTAGTTAAGGAATTGAAAAAAGCTTTTTATTTTTACACTTTAGAATCTGCGTCAGTTTTAGTAATATTCTAGTATTTAGTGCTTCAAATCTTTTTGGCGAACCATTGGTTCTCTGAGCATTTGTAAACGCCACCCTTAACTGATATTTCTCATTAAGTTTAATCAAAAAAGCAGTTTGAGATTGATTCTTGCTCTAAATTCACAAAAAAGTATATAATAATATCTATAGATATAATGGGGACAAGTTTCATTTGATAAATGAAAATACAAATTATCCACAGATAGAGAAAGATACAAATTCGGTAATAATTTTCAGGTGTTACGTTATCCAGTGGTCCCTTATATATCGTTCATTGTAGGAAAATTTACGTATACAGTTCAATAGTTGTTGCATATAAAGCGGGCCATTGTGTGCGAACTCGTAATTACTGAGAGAACTGATATAGAGACGGTCACAAAGTATAATTGGATAAAACGAATCGGATAAGTTCTGCCTCGAAAGTAGAATGTTTAGGGAATAGAAGAGTAACAGTAAAGGATAGTGGATCCCACCGCGGTGTACAGTGCATCCCGTATAGATGCATCGTATTTACCGGAGTGGAGTTTGAGTTAAATATATGCAGGAGAATAAGCAATAGAATGGTCTGAAGTATATCAAGCTAATGAATGCTAAGTAATTTGTTGTGTCCGTGTAGTCTTGATTATTAAATTATATTAGAGGAGGACTACCAAATTAGTGGATGGGGAACGATATAATCTCATCGAATCAATACGTCACGGCAAAAATTCGGCTATATTTTTTCAATCGTCGATACATCGTCATCTAAATTTATTGTACGCGATATAATTTTGGAAAGCCTTGAATTAATGAGACAAATGTATTAATGATTTTGGATAATAGTTTAATACTCAAAATGAGAACAAAAAGAATATATAGGGGGCTACCGAGAAGGAGCGGTGCCGCCCTAGGCCTAGAGCCGTACTAGTGCTGTATACGTCGCAGAGCGCCTATAAGAATATTATATTAGTATATTTTATATATATATATATAATATATATATATATATAATATATATATAGTACTAATACTATATGTATCTACCCTAAGGTACTGACTGCCGACCTAACTATTACTCCTACTGGTGTAGTGAAGAGGTGGCTATGTATGCCACTATATACACAGTGCGCTATAATGGTTCCCCAATTCTGTTCTAAGTACGATCATATCCACAATGACGTCATTCTACGAAGGAACACCTAAGTAAGAAAGACAAATGCGACCATCTTTTAATCACATATCATAAATACACAATTACTCACATATTATCCAACAACCCCTCTTTGCGTAGAACAACATGTATTTTACGAATCCCCCATCCTATATACTCCTATGTGATGGGAGAAAAAAAGTTGCGTGCGCCCGGCCTGTCCTCGACATGCGCCTCACTGTTCTCTGCGCCATGTGCGTAGGTATTCCAGCCCGACGAACTAAGTGTGGTGGTAAAGAGTAATGTGATGGAACTGGCCCCACACTATACCATGGGCTTAATCTGTTTGCCAGGAAAGCTTAATAGCATGTTCAAAGCATTTAATTAGGTCGGTGATCGCGTGAAGTGGCGTTTCTATCTTCTGCGGGAGCGAATAATTTATGAATCGTAATGGATACATGGAATTTCAAAGTAGTAATAATAAATTATAGTATTGAGGAGAAGAGTAAGATAGATGAGTATGTATATAATGGTATGTATTTAGTAAAAGGGTGACATAAATTTTATAAATTGCTAGCTTTGATTCTGAATAACAAAGATGAGAAGGAAACGGTTGAAAAAGAGTGGAGAATATGGTATGTGAAAATTATATTTGTTGTTGGTTATTAGGAAAAGTATGAATAGTGGGATCGAGTCTGAGAGGGATAAAAGTGTATTTGCCAGAAGAGTTTTCTGGGTGCAGGTGCGAACCCGGGCTGAACAGCTTATAGAGCGCTAGTAGACGCAATATGTGGGTAAAGAAAGCTATATTGTTGGTAAGAATATAAATGGAGTATTAAGAGTGAGTAAGCTAGAAATCTAAAAGGGATATTAAAAATTTAAAGTTTGAATAGGTAATGAGAGTATGTGAGAAATGAGGTTACGACATAAGATGGGTTATCCCTATATAAATACATTGATGAATTGAGGTTAAATAGTTGTAATAGAGATGTCGAATTTTCAATGAGGATAGAGATATAAATCTTAGAATATATAGATATAAATTAAAATTTAATAATATTAATAGTTATAAAATAACTATAATTAATTAATAAGATAGAATAATAATTTAATAAAATAAAATAATAATTGAAGTAACAATAAATAATAATAATAATAATAATAATAATAATAATAATATAATAAATATAATAACAGCGTTAGTCCAGTTCGTCCAATCAACCCTGTTCCCCGATTAGCCCCACTCGCGTTAGCCTAATCTTTCCTTCGGAATTGAACGCAAAACGGCAGTAACCCGCTTATTTCACCTTCACTCTCGGGGGGGAGATACCCCCTAGAATCAAACCTAGCGACTTGAAAACTCACCGGTAAGATCAGGTTATTAAACGTACAATTAAAGAACATTATATCCAAAGTTGCCATCCAATAACCGATTATATTCGTCCAAACTCCTGTCTTCCGAAAGCCAATCCCAGCGCCTAGGCACGCCGTATAATTATCCCCGCATTTTATTATTTATTTTAATGTATGATAACCTCACCAACTTATTACTATAAGGTACAATGAATAGCTATACCTATATTTATCTAATAAAGAATAGTGTAGGTATATATGTTGAGTATTAAGTTAACGTCTACAAAGGTTCACCCATATTATATGAATTGCTAGCGCAAATAAATTAACGCAGTAATGGAGCACAGATGCTAGAGCTTAAAAGTGAAGGAGAGAATTAAAATCAGCAGGACAAACATATAAAGAGTAATATTGGAATAAGAGATAAAAGTATAATCACCTCTATTTATTATATTAATATCCACTACAAGCATGTATATTTTAGATATTAAAGAAACAGACACAAATTACATGAAAATAACACAAAATATTTTGTGAGTATAGTAAAATTAGTTGTATATATATATTATTATATATTATATATGGATTGATTTTTTAAATTTGAGGAAATGTTATCTTGTATTTAAATATAATAATTAATAATATATATATAATAGTTATGGATAACGTGGGCCGTCGCCTTGCATTTCTCGAAGACTTTTATAAAATGTAAATGACTTTTGTATATTGTTTAATGGTTAAGTGGTATGTATAAACTGAATTTACCCTTGAATTTTTTCGATAAGCGCTGGGTCTAGTTGGATTTCTTGAGGGTATCTGACATCACCCACCGAATGTGAGGCCAAGGGTGAAATTAGCGTGGTTACTCGCCGTTTGCGCTTCTAAGTTCAGACAACCGTAAAGATCTTATGGTGACAAAACCCTATCCGAGGATTGGCTTAAACGAAACAGTGTCGATTGGACACTGAACTTAACGCTTGGTTATATTGTGTAGTTATTATTATTATTATTATTATTCATTATATTATTTGATTTATTGTTATAATTAGTTATTTTTTTTATTATTATTAATATTCTATCTGGCGTAAAATATTTCGTCATTTAGTTTTAGTGTGAGTTAGTATTTTATTATTATTATATTATTATCTTTTCAGATTATTATTGAGTCATATCATTCAATTATCGCTGTAGTATGATGTAGCTATGTATTTGAGTATCTTGATGCATTTTATGTGTTTCTATCCATCGGTTTGTATATGTGCAATGAAATATCTTTGAATTGTAAATTCTTGAATTATTTGAAAAAATTATTTATGTTCTTTATATTTGTTTCCTCTTGGTTATATTCCATGCATTGTTAGATATATGAGAATCATAGTAATAAGCCCGATGACACTTCGAAGCTATTGAGCCTGAAGAAAAGAAAAAATACATGCAGATGCACGTTGCTTTGTTTTATAATTATCTCCTTAAGTTTAGTTAATCTTTCATAATGTTTAATTTTATGTTTCTCTGTTTTTTTTAAAATTTTAATTTGATTTTCTTAGAACTGTGCAAACAGTTTCAAGAAAATAACATCTTTGAGGTGTTGTTTCCAAGATGTTATTGTTTTTCACATATTTTCTTTAATATGTGATGTTCCTCTGGGTGGTGAAAAGAAAAATAAGAGAAAAAAACAAGAAAAAGAATTATGTATGATTTTGCTTTAAGATGGTGGAGGTCTTGCTAGTGGATGATCTCTTCCTGAAGGGATTGTTTGCTGGGGAGGTAAGAGATATTCTATTTGACCTCTCATAATAGTTGCCGGCTGTTCTCTGTTCTCTGGTACGCAACTGCATTGGATGTGGTATATTTGGGTTTCTAAATGACAACGAAGGTCTATAAGATGGATCGTTTACCCGTGTCTGGGGGAGTGTGGGTAATAGTTCTGCTGTGACTGTGGGTTGAGAGACTGATTCGGCTTCTTGAGAAGGAGCACGGGAAGGTGGGGTAGGGGGTCTTGTAAAGAAGCTTGTGGGGGTAGTGGTGGAGTTGTTGTAAGTCTTTGAAGGGGTGACATTATCGGTGGTGGAGGTGAGATTTAAAAATTGGGAGAGGATGGCTTTAGATGGGCATGAGAAGTACTGTAGGTTCTGGAGAACCAGTTTCTTCATGTAGAAATAGTAAATTATGTCTATGGAGAGTTGGGATATGCACTGGTGTTGCTGGGGATGTAGGTTGCATAATCTGCAGTTGCTCCGGGAGTTACGCTGGGAATAATGAGTTTTGTGGTAAGTAAATAGTGTGTGGGATGTTAGGTAAGGGTTTTTGTTGTTGGGGAACAGTCAAGTGTTGTAATTGTTTGGGACAATTTTGTTTTCTGGAAGGTAGGTCACCTTGGGAATGTGTGGGTGTAATGGGTTGTGGTTGGGCTTTTACTTTTGTTATTTTGATGTTGTCTCTATGCACAATGAAAGTTTTACTTGTGTTGAGACATTGGAGTAGCAATTTGTTATGTGGGACTAATTGTCGGACTTGAAATGGGCCATCCCATTTCGAAAAAGGTTTTGGGGATTGTTTAGGCTTTTTAACGTCCAAGATGCGAAATAAGTCGTCTATTTTTATTTGTGTGAGGGAAGATTTTGGTAGGTGTCGAAGAATCTGATTTTCTGTTATAGCCTGTAAATGTTCTCGGGCTTGATCCCTTATCAAGTGGGCTCTGTCAGCCAATTCATCGACGTAGTCGTTTTTGTTTTTGCGGGGAGGTTGTGTGGTGGTGAAAGGGGAAGTGTAGTTGAGGGGATCCCAGGGAAGACGTACATTGTATGTGTACAAAAGAAAGTGTGGGATGTGCCAATTGAAGCGTTGTAAGTGGAGTTTATAGCGGTTTGGGTGTAAGGAATGTGTTGACCCCAGTCATTATGATTGTTGTTGACATAGTGTCTTAAATAATTCCTTATATTGTGGTTTAATTTTTCAACCAGGGAGTTTGACTGAAGGTGTCGTACGACTATATTTACTGCCTTGATACGCCATTGGGCGCAGATTTCTTTTAAAAGTATGGACGTTAGTTCTGGGGTTCGATCCGAAAGGATCACCTCGGGGGGTGAATGTCTACATATTATTCTCTCTAGGATGGCTTGTGCAATATCCTTTGCGGTGTGTTGTTTTAAAGGGACAAGAACGTGTAGGTGTCTCTTTCATGCAAAGAATGTATTTACACTGTGTAATTTTACAATGAGGTAGAGGTCCTAGCATATCTAAGTTTATGCGTGAAAATGGTTCATAAGGCAAAGGGTATGCTTTGATTTGTCCGTTTTTGGGAGTGTTACCCTTTACTTTTTGGCAAGAATGGCATGTGGTGCAGTATTCATGAACTAATTTGTGTAATTAGGGAAAATGTATTTTTCCCGAAATCTCAATTCGGTTCGCTGTGTACCGCAGTGTCCAGCGGCAAGGGACGCGTGAGTGTTCCATGATAGTATGGATCATTGTGTCTGGGACTTGTATAAGAAATTTACCAGAATGTGTGGCGTAGTGTAAAATATCATTGATTAGAACATGTGGATATGTATCCGCAATAGTATCGTGTGCAGACAAGGGTTTATTGTGAGAGATGATAGGTTTGGCAAAATCATAATGTTTTGAGGCGTAGACACACTTTTTGTTCGTTTACGATGTTTTCTGCAGTGAGAGATATAGAAGTTGTGAGCAAAACAGTGTGTTGTGCAAAAGAGATTGAGCATGTTGGTGGATTGCGACTGAGGTAGTCTGGAATAATGTTTAATTTGCCTTGTTTGTAGATGATTGTTGGGTTAAAATGTGATATGAATAAATTCCAACGTTCCAACTGACCTGTGAGTTGTTTGTGTTTGATGAGATGTATCAATGGCTGGTTGTCTGTTATAATTGTTATTGGTTAAACAAAGACAGTATTTTTGAACTATTGAATAGCGAATACTATTGCGAGAGCTTCCTGTTCCATGGTTTTGTAATTCGCTTCAGATTGAGAAATCGCTCTCGAGATGAATGCTAATGGCTTTTCTTTTACATTGTCATTTAGTTGAAATAGGACTGCTCCCAGGCCTAAAGTGGAAACATCCGTATTAATAAAAACTCTTTTGAATAGTTTGGATATTTCAGCTGAGGTTTTAGCAGTAGCTTGTCCTTTAGAGTGAGAAAAACCTGCTGCAGCTCAGGACCCAAAAAAATTCTGCATTTTTGCGCAGCACTCTTGCTATAGGTTTGCAGTTGATGAATATGATTGTATTAGGTGGTTAAAATAATTTAGAAAACCGAGCAAAGATCTTGTCTCAGCTACATTTGTTGGGGGTTTGAATGAAGCTAATGTCTAGTTTTGCTGGGTCGGGAGAGATACCCTCAGAAGAAATTTTAAAGCCTAAAATGAGGAGGCTATTTCTGAGGAACTTGCACTTGGCAAGCTTGATGCGCATTTTAATTTTGAGAAAAGATTCGAAAACCTTTTCAAATTATCCATGTGTGCCTCAATTGTTTCACCGAGTATTAGAGCGTTCTCCAAAAAAGACTCGGCAGGCATCGCCTATGAGATGGGATAAAGCCATCTCCATCGTGCGGGCAAAGATAGGAGGGGCATTTGAGAGTCCGAAGTTTAGCCTCGTTGGTGCATGCTGACCACGAGGTGTGCAAAAGGCTAGTAGGGGTTGTGTTTTCTCGTCTATCTCCAGGCAGTGGTTTGCGTCCAATAAGTCAAGTGATGTAAATATGCGAGTTTTTCTTAAAGTGGCCAAAATGTCACTTATGCAGGGTAAGGGGAAGCGATAGAGGACTGTGTGGACATTTATATGTGTATAATCTGCCAGGACCCTAGGGGTGGCAGAATTCTTCGGAATGGCCAGCATGGGCTGGAATGGGGACTACTTATTGGTCTTATGTAACCCTTTTGTTGCGAGGTTTTGACCCATTTGTCAATTTGAGTCAGGTATTTATGAGGCAAGCGATACTGTGGCCTATATAATACCTTTGGAGCGTTTTCCTTCAGTGTTATGGAGAATTTCGTCAGGGGACAGACGGGAACGTCATCATTCTCGAGGGCTATGACGTCTTTGTACTCCATTAATATGTCGAGTAACTCTTCTAATTGGTCTGGGTTTTGTAAGATCGCGCACTCATCTTCTCTGCCTTTTAATGACTCTTGTATGAGTGTCTTGAATGTGTTGCGAAGCTGATTATTAGTTAAACCTTTTGAGGAAGTGGCTAAGTTTACATGCGAAATCTGTAGTGGTTCGTCGAGAACTATGATGGGATTAGCCTTAGAAATAAAAGTGTTTTTAAGTAGTGTGTGTAAAGTGGCACTCATATTTATAATATCAATAAGAATTTGCCCTTCTGTGGCAAAGCTTAAGACGCTTCCTGCAAAAAGGAAGTTGCTGATATATGTTTTCTCTGTGTTAAGAATGAGGTTATCAGGAGGAGATGTGTGTGCTGGCGAAGATGCCTGTGCGGAGAGAGTGGTGTTTCAATAATGGGTAAATTCCGTGTGGTTTATAATAGACAGGCTGTAGTAAGTGTCTGAGTCTATTAAAAGATTATTAACTGTAAGTATTTCATTTGAGTAAAATGGTAGTGTTTCTGTGAGGTTTGAGTGTGCGCTTGGTATCCTCTTACTAGTGGGGTATTGGTGTGTTAGGGGTATAGAAACATCGTGAGTGTTAGTTTTTACTAAAATGCTATTCTCGTGCGTTTGGGAATTTATTTTAGGATTATTAAGGAAATTAGTTCTTAATAGAAAAGGGGAAAGTAAATCCACAAAGATCGTATGTGATAATGAAATTAATTGGAATAATTTCACCTTTTAAGTTCATGTTTAAGATTATTTTACCAAGTTGCTGAAATTTAGAATCAGTAATAGATTTTAGAGGAATATGGGAATGTTTTAGGGGAATGTCAATATTAAATGTACTTTGCATTTCTATTATAATGGAAAGGCGGCAAATGCTGGAATTGCTCCCGCTATCTAGAACTCATTGTTTGTTGTGTAGGACGTTGTTCTCATATTCTATACTTGTTTCTAGGAAGTGTGCTGGTCCAATTAAAGGAAGGGATTCGTGTGAGTGGGTGAGTAAAATTTGACTATCATTTGTGAAAGCGGAAGAAAGTGTTAATTCTGGCGGTGGAATCTCAATAGGTTGAGAGGTTTGGGGATTTGGGGGTGGGCTCTCATGAATAGGACTAGAGATGTCTACCAAATCTGGGGTTGAGATGTTAAATGCGTAAAAAGGATTGGAAGAGAGTGTTTTCCTCAGCATGAGTAGAAGGTACTGGGTAAATGTTTATAGGTTCGTAAGTACTACCCAGGTTGGAGGGTATCATAGGGGTTGGG
>JABUQX010006925.1:0-10000 GCA_015478945.1 Trachelipus rathkii
ATATAAATTGCCCTTCATATATATATATATATATATATATATATATATATATATCTTTCTTTCTTTCTTTATCCACCTCTTCCCAAGATTGGGGGTGAGAGCGCTACAAGCATCGGAAAAGAAAAGCAGTAGGAGAGTATGACAAATGTCGAAAGAAAGCCCAGCCTTACCGCCCCCTCTGGACCATTAGTTAGTGAAAACTCGTCACAGACAGAAAATCACCCTAGAGCTTCATGGGACCGCGACGGATCTTCACTATGGTAAATCATCAATGTAGAGGTTGTCCACGGCCCAGAGTGAGCCACAACCATGCACCCCATACAAACCCGCCATTCTCTCCTATCATGCACCTTTATCTCGCCTCTGCGCAAGCTGCATTTCTCTCTCCTTCAAACATTCGTTCACCGACTCAATCCCACTTTCTCTTCGGTCTCCCCAGCCGGTCGATTCCCAACACTCACCACTATACATCCCGCTTAACCAACCGACTATAATTCATCCTTTCCACATGACAAACTAATCTCCAACATACTTTCATTTACATTCTCTCACATTTACCCACCTTTACTTTTACACATCTCTCTAATAGGTTCATTCCTCATTTTATTAATTCTTCTCACACCTAGCATGCCCCTAAGATTGTCCATCTTGAACACATTGAACTTTAGATCTATACTTCTTATTCCAGACCATAGTCTCACTACCATACAATAACACAGGTAACAACATACCCTCATGTAAGACTAGCGCACTCAAGACTTAGTCCCTTTACATTCACCAACGATTTAATTGCTCTAACCTCCCTGCCATTCACAACTTTCCTACTACACTCTGCATCATCCGTTCCCTTCTCATCCAACACATACCCTAAATATTTAAACTCAGACACTTGCTCCAGCTGCTCACCATCTAACATAACTTCACACTGAGGACTGTCCTCACTCACAACCATAACCTTACTCTTATCTACGTTTACTTTCAAACCCCTCCTTTTGCTACCCTGCCAAATCTCTCTACCAATCCTCTCAAACTCTCTTCCAGATTCGCCACACAGAACCAAATCATCCACAATATAATAGGTTGGGCACCCTCCACTCATCTCCAATTCTTACCTTCGGCCTTTTCTAGCTTACCATTTCTGCCAATCCCCACCTCAGATCTTTTTCCTTATAAATCCATACATATAAATAAATATATATATATATATATATATATATATATATATATATATATATATATATATATATATATATATATATATATATATATATATATATATATATATATAATAATATATATATATATATAATAATAATATATATATATATATATTATATATATATATATATATATATATATATATATATATATATATATATATATATATATATATATAATATATATATATATATATATATATATATATAATATATATATATATATATATATATATAACTTATATATATATATATATATGTAATATATATATATATATATATATATATATATATATATATATATATATATATGCAACAAATTGGATTCATTAATAATTTGTTTATAAAATAATTTTGTATATTTGATGTGAATACTTCGTAATAATTACGAATATATGGCGCAAAATGCCATAATTGTAAAGTTGTAACGGTTGGCAAATTGCCCCTCAAAAAGTTACTCATGTCAATGTTTTTGTTGTTATTATTTTCTAGCCCGCCAATTGGGAGTAGATAGAAACAAATAATCGTTTGCGCACGACGCTATTATAAATGCTCTGTAAATAATTGAAATAATAAAAACTGATACAAAATATCTTTCAGTTAATAATACCCGTGAAATAAAATAAGAAGAAAATAATATAAAAATAAAGTTTAAGTGAAAGAAAATCTATACTTTTTCGTTAGGAAGGCTTAGACCCCAGACTAAGTTCTTCCACGTTGGTGATCCCTTTAGAGTGACATACGAATTAACAATAAAGAAATAAAATATAAATTACTATATATAAAAAATTAAAAAGTAAAATTTCAGTGAAAATAACTTTGGAAAAAATAAGCTTGTATAGGCCTAGGCTACTCACGCACGTAAATGCGTTCAACAATAAAAATAAAAAGACTATAGTTTTTAGTGCATTCATAAATAATAAAGCAAGAAAAAAAATCTACAGATATAAAAGTGAAAAACATAATAATAAAGAAAAAAGTTTTAAGTTAAAACTAGGCCTAGTACTAGTTTAAGAGCTTAGCCTACTGAACTATCTGTCCTCTCTTTAGGGCCTATATAAGTAAGCTAAAACTATTTTCATGGCAACAGGCCTATTTTTATAAATAAATGGTTTTAATAATTTTTTTTTTTTTTAAACAATTTTAAAAAATTAACCTACTTGGGTAATTGTGTAGTTAAAGTGAGTCAAGTGCTTTTACTACAAAATAACTAATAAAACAGTGAAATAAAGTTTTTAAGTGAATGTACAATTAAGACTGTGTAAAAAAAAAAAAAAAAAAAAAAAAAAATTTTTGTGAATTACAACGATGACTTCGACTAGAAGCAGGTCTGGTGCTCAAAATTTAAATAATCCACTGTCTGGAATTTCTATACATCATGTAGATGTTGAAATAAATGAAAATGATGGACATAATGAAAATCTAAATAGGAACGACGGTCACAACTCTAATAACTCATCGGTTGAGAGTGATCGTTCTCGCACCCCATCACCTGAACCACATCGAAGAACTAGGAAAGTACTCTCTGTGCAGGATATTCCTCGGTTTGAAACAAGGGATGTGGGAAAGTGGTTAGATAGAGTGGAATTTCTATTTAGCCTATATTTTGTTACTGATAATATCGAAAAAGTTCAACTTCTCGGTCCTCTCTTACCTTTGGCTATAACTTCAAGAATAAGCTATCCTATCAACGACCAAACATATGAAGAATTGGTTCGCCTTGTAACTGAAACTTATGCTCCATCTGATAAAGAGAAAGCTGAAAATTTATTTCGGCAGGAGCTTAAACCTGGTGAAAACCCACTGCATATCTTAACAGAATTAAAGCATCTTTAGGAATCCGCAGTTATCAATGGCTTCTACATCAAAATGAAAATCTTATGAAACAGATGTTTCTTCGTGTTCTACCTGAGGATCTGGTACCGTTATTAACGGTATTGAAAGGGGATGCGGATATTCATAAATTGGCCGAAGCAGCGGACGTGTTCATGGAATCTCAACGTCATAAGTCAAAATCCTATCCAGATTATTCGGTCAATGCTGTGATTCCATTCATCCCTACCAGGGCAAGTGATCCCCTATGAAAGAAGACCACATTTCACACAATGATTTGGCTCAAATAAACAATCGACTAAGTGAGATGTTCCAGAAGTTGGAGGCCCTCACATATCAAGTAAATCAATTAGATCTGCGGATGTCTCGTAGTGATAATGGGGACAGAGGTCGCTCTCCTGGCTGGGACAGAGGTCGTTCTAACCGTCGTCGATCACCTTCAGGATTTAGAAAGGATGGAACCCTTTGCTACTACCATTTCACCTTCCGTGAAATGGCTAGCAGGTGCCAAGGAGGCACTTGCAAAATGGCTCATTTGTTGGCACAAGCACCATCACAAAACAATGCTGGACCTACTTCCCTACCTTCACAGGGAAACTAAGTATAGGGGTGGAGTTACGCCCCTGTACAAAGAAAGTGCGTTTTAATCCAGTGGTAACTCGTAAAATTTGTAAGTACAAAAGTAGTTTTAATAATATAGAAAGTCTTAAGGAGGACAGCTACCCCCAACCAAATTCGAATAATAATTACAATATAGGTAAAAATGTTGATACAATTTTGCATGCTAATAAAAATAATATCCAGGTTCATGTTCATTCAAGTGAAAATGCTAATAATGGCGTAAAACAATCTGTTTTATGCGAGAGAGCTTCTCAGTTGAGTGAAAATGAATCTTGGTATAAGGAAAATTTGATTTCCTCCGATATTAGTGTTAGGGTAAGGATATGCATTATCAAGGTAGCGAACAGTCAGTTATAGGGCTGGAATCTTTAATTCCAAGCCAAAATACTGCGATGCGGGTTGAAAATGCAGATTCTTGCCATGTCCCAAAGTTTTAAATGTAAACGAATGTAAAAATTTTGCAATTAATGGTCTCCTCCGTATATATGACGCTAATTCAAAGCAATTATATCTGTTAGATACAGGGAGTTCATTTTCTATTTTAAAGGCTTCTGCAGAACAAAGGAAAGATCCTATTGGCTTTCTTACAGCTGCTAATGGAAGTCAGATTAACATTTATGATTGTATAACTAAAAAATTAAATTTCCTGCTTAAGCGGGATTACGAACATAATTTTTTTATTGCTGATGTAATTGATAATATTCAGGGATAGATTTTTTACTAAATATAAATTTAACCTAGATTTTAGCTCAAATATTATAATTGATGCCACAACTGGTCTTTCTTGTGAAGTCATTCAAGGGAATGGTTCTGAAGCACTACCCATAACAAATGATTTTAATTATGTAAATTTAACTCTTTCTCCTTCCGCCCCTTCCCTTTATACTTCTCTATTAGGTGAATATAAAATGTTGTTTGATGATTTATATAAAATTTTAGAAAATGTTAATGTGAGAGATAATAATTATAATAATAATATCCCTGGGGGTAGCTATCAGGACAATGCCTCCTACGAGTGTAATAAAAATAGAAATGAAATAAGTATGAATAAAAGTGATATTAATAAAGAAAGTGATTTTAATAATACAAGTGAAATAGGCTTTACAAAATTTCCTCTTTCCCCCAATGAACAAAATTCCTTAAATGAATTAATTCCTTATAAATTTAAAGTTATGGGTTCCCCAATAAACATTAAAAGTCGCAGAATCTCTACTAGTTTATATGAAAAGGCCAAAGAAGAGATAGGCAGGTTGGTAAATGCTGGGGTACTTTCTCCCTCGCACTCACCTTGGGGATTTCCGATTTCGGTACTTTCTAAACCTAGTGGTGGAGTCCGAATAGTAGCCGATTTGAGATTACTGAACAAACGAGCTGTTCGAGACAATTTCAGTCTCCCTAACTTAAATGACTTTACAAACTTACTTCACGGGTGTAAGGTATTTTCTGTTCTAGACTTAAAAAAGGCATTTTATAACCTTAAAGTCCACCCTGATTGTCGAAAGTTCTTAACTATAAATACTCCTTTTGGCAGTTTCTCATATAATAATATTGTAGAAGGCTTCCATTCCAGTCCCACTAGTTTTACAAAATACATATCTTTAATTCTTTCTAAAATCCCTAACATTTTTATATATATTGATGATATCCTCATTGCCACTCCTACTCATGATGAACACATGAAGATTTTAGAAATGGTACTAGACCGGTTGAAATCTTTTAATTTGAGACTTAGTGCTGATAAGTGCCAAATTGGACAGTCTCAGGTTACATATTTAGGTTTTGATGTGTCCGAAGGCTCCATGCTCCCTAATGAGGATAAAACCACTGCTATTATGAATATCCCAAAACCCAAGACTATCAAAGATTTACGTTCTTTCATAGGCAGTCTAAACTATTTTCGCTCTTCTCTCCCGGGTATTTCTGAAATTATTTCTCCTCTTCTTTCTTTTCTCAAAAGTGCACCATACTCTCAACGCAGAGTAAAATGGAATCCTGAGGCAGAAGAAGCCTTTAATATGGCCAAATTGGTCCTCAAAAATGCTATACCTTTGGGTTTTCCTTCTAATAATGCTCAAATATCTGTTTTCACTGATGCTAGTCAAGACAGCCTTGGCAGGTGTAGTAGTTTCTACGGAAAATGAAAAAACAGTTCCGCTGGGATTTTACAGTTATTGATTGAATCCTACTGAAATTGGTTATAGTATATATAGCAAGGAACTCCTTGCCTTGGTTAAAACAATTAAGAAATTTTCCCACATAGTAGAAGCAAGGAAGGTAGATGTGTTTTGTGACAATCTTTCAGTCACACAGTCGCTTAAAAAGAGACTGATGCTAATCACTTGCTAGCAAAGGAGCAGCGATACCTAACTTTCTTGTCTGAGTATGATTTGACTGTACATCATATTAAATCAGAACAAAATATTCTTGCAGATTTCTTGAGTAGAAATCCAGCTCAGAGAACCACTGAATGGCCATCAAATTTGCCCCCTCCTTCCACTTCTGTGGAAAAAGTAGAAATAGATTCAGCAACAAGCTCTTCTCTTCAAATTGGAGATCAGATGCCTGAAGCAGAAGTCATTCCAGAAGTATCCTGTGATGAAGTCTTGGTGTCACCAGATTTTCTACCCCAGCAGAATTCTTCAACAGGGGATGACGGTTATGCTCTTGCATCAATTTTCAATATTTCCGCCAATGATGTATTTAAGCTTTTTCAGTGTAAGATTGACTACAAAGAACTGCAAGCAGCACAAGAAGCTGATGTACAACTTCAGAAATATTTAAATAACCAAGAAAATACGGGTTTTAAGCTTACAAAAAGACACTATTATTATCGGAATGACTTAGTCTCCCTAGTCGTTGATGAATCTATTCCACTTTCACCACGTGTCTTTGTTCCAAAATCCTTTATTCTTCCTGTCATTTCTTATTCTCACTCTTTAGGGCATTTTGGTGTTAAGAAAACTCTGGCATCCCTTAGAAAGCACTTTGTATGGAAAAATATGCCAAAGTATGTAAAGCAATTTGTACAAAGTTGTGATGCATGTCAGAGGTCTAAATCTTCTCGCAGAATAAGCCCTCCATATGAATCTTATAGGCCAGTATCGGCCAAATTTCAAGTTGTCCATATTGACATTCTTAAAATGCCTCAATGCAAAAGTTATAAGTACCTTTTAACATTGATTGATAGATTCTCCCGTTATCTCTTTGCTTTCCCTTTAAAAAACATAGAAACCTCTACCATAGTGGAGGTAATTACTAGAGAATTTCTACCCATAGCTGTGGTAGGAACTTACGTTTCTGATAGAGGAACGCAGTTTACGTCGGACTTATTCAAGAGTGTGTGTGAGGAGTTAGGATCCCAGCATACACCTCCGCCTATACCCCACAAAGCAATGGCCTTATCGAAAACTCCCATAGAACCTTGTTGAGATCTTTGCGAGCCATGCTGTCGGATGAGTTGGAAGATGTGAAGTATTATTTGGCTAGATCTTCTGTCCCCATTTATTGCTTCATGAAAATGTGCTGTACTTTCTTTACATTGAATTCAGAGAATCTACCCCTGCCATCTTAATAATTGGGTCAAAAGTCAGCTCTCCCCTGAAGACATTAATAGATCGAGCTGAATTATACTTCCCCCCCTGTCCATGAAAACTTACGCTGAGAAACTAAGGGTATTCTTAGGACTCCTCTGTCTCAGAATTTACTACTTAAGAACCCCCAAAATATATGGCCCTTAAATAGTCTGCGAGATGGGATTTTAGTAGTGAAGTTAGCACAACAGTATGGCGAAACAGAGCTGAACCACCATAATGGCATTTCTTCCATAAGTAAATTTATCTGGAAATAATGTGTGTACATAAATAAGAATAATCAAGTACAATGTGAAAATTTATTAACGGTGCACACCTTTGGCCATATTTTATGTTAAATAATGAATGTGAAGTGTTAGATGATTTATAAAAAAATTTCTATTAGTGCTAAAGTTTATATATTCTAATGCCAGTATACTCTTGTGATAAGTGATATAAAGGTGAAACTTTCATGTAACATGTTGATTACTTTTAGGTATAGTCATTTTGTTAGATTTAAGTTTCCTCTACTACTTGAATTTTCACTTAATCTTCTCTATTCCTCTAAAATTAAGTATTTTAGAAGTGGCTGGGTGTTCAGGTGTGAATCTCCAAGTAAACTTGGAAATTCACCCTCCAAAAGTCACCACGTGCAACAAATTGGATTCATTAATAATTTGTATATAAAATAATTTTGTATATTTGATGTGAATACTTCGTAATAATTACGAATATATGGTGCCATAATTGTAAAGTTGTAACGGTTGGCAAATTGCCCCTCAAAAAGTGGCTCATGTCAATGTTTTTGTAGCTATTATTTTCTAGCCCGCCAATTGAGAGAGATATAAACAAACAATCTTAGCGCACGACGCTTTATAAATTTTATAAATGGCAATTGAAGAATAATAAGCCCAGTACAAATATGCTTTAGAGTTAATATGCCCGTGAAATAAAATAAGAAGAAAATAATATAAAGAAATAAAAGTTTAAGTGAAAGAAAATCTATACTTTTTCGTTAGGAAGGCTTAGACAGAATAAGTCCTTCCATATATATATATATGTAATATAAACTTATAATAACAATATATATATATATATAACTTAATAACCTTATGTATATATATATATATATATATATATATATACTATATATATCTACATCTATATATATAACTATATATATATATATATATATATACCGATATATATATATATAACTGCCATATATATATATATATATATATATATATACATATATATATAATATATATATATATCTACAGAGCTCTTCCATCTATAGATATTTCTTTACAAATCCACAAATACACCGATATATATATATATATATATATATATATAAAGAGAGGTGGGAAGTTTCGCAGCTGTCAGGACAAGTAAAGATTTTCTTCTCATGGTTTTAGGGCGACAGAGCTAGCAACCCTGGTCCTTTCCTTTTGCTTGTATTACTCTTGGACCAGTGTTAGAAGCAAGATCCTCTGGAGACCTCTGGGTGAAGCTGAGTTTCAAGCTAATGGCAGAAAGAAGATGCTGGATTCCACTGAAAGGGTAAAAGCCTACTGAGTATTAATCAGAGGACTGTGGCACCGAGCAATTGCGAGAAAGAAATGGTTTTCTAAAATGCTCTAGGGTTAAGAGTTTGGCCAAAAGAAGATGTTGGACCAACTGACAGAGCGAAAGCCACTTCCCTGGAGTTACTATATATATATATATATATACATACCTATATATATATATATATATATATATATATACTATATATATATATATATATATAACCTTATATATATACATATATATATATATATATATATATATATATATATATATATATATATAACATATATATATATACTTTATAACTACTGCTGCTGCCTATATATATATACTCCATACATATATATATATATATATACCTGTGTTACCAGATTGCGAGATATGGTTAACTCTTTTGCACCTCGCAATCTCTTTTCCCAGCCTCAACCCATTTGAAAAAAAGGTTATATGTAAAATAACACTTGAAATTAATAATTCCTCAAATTATGTTAAAAAAACTAAAGCTTCTGAGCCCTTTAAAGGAAGAGTTTGCTTCTCTTTTTTCGTAAATGAGATCTGCATTGCTGAAAAGATGCTCGCCAGCTACACTTATTGAAGGGTATGCTAAGTATTCCCTGCCGAGTTATTCTTGAAAAACTTTACAATTAACACATATCAAACCAATGGATCTTTATCCAATTCCAAGAGTTTTCTTTTGATAATCTTCGATCAATGACAGTGTGTCCTTTGACCTATGAACAAGACTCTTCATCGCTGCTAGAAGCCAAAAACGTTTATGGATTCTGCAATGGTTTCGCTAACAGATAGTAAATGTGTGTCTTTTTCTGAAATCTTTAACTTTTTATTGGCTGGTGAAATTTTTGGCTTTATCAGCATTTCATCACTATAAGCATACTAAGCTAAATTTTAACTCTTTGGCGAAACGTGGTTCAAAAATTTGGTTTTGTATCTAGGATCCAGAAAGAGTTACTATTGCAGATGCGTTATCGTTTGCAGATTTGAAATCTATTATCTATCTCCAGCATTAGTGTTTCTGTCACCTTTGAAAGTCTCTTACTTTTAATAGCAGCATTTAGCACAGCTTTCATCGTTGCAACTAGAGGAATTTTCTGAGATAATAGTCTTAGTTACCTCTTCAAACTGTTTAAGAAGAGTAATACAATTACCTAAAATCGTATTATCATC
>JABUQX010006925.1:15000-40507 GCA_015478945.1 Trachelipus rathkii
GTGTAGTCCAACAAAAGAAGCAAAGGAGAATGTATCTGCGGGTTAAAGAAGACTGTGTATGGGTTAAAAGATGCTGCAAGAGCTTGGAATGATAAAGTGCTGCTGCGGTGATTGTTGAAATGAGTGGTGTGAAAAGTAAGCTTGAACCTGCTTTATTTATGTGGAAGCATAGAAGCCATTTGGAGGGGATTATGTGTACTCATGTGGATGATTTTTGTTTTCGGGGTTCTTAAGGAGGCTTTTGGACATTTGTTATTAAAGGTATAAAGGCTTGAAATAGGGTCGGAAGATGTACAAGGGTTTAAATATATAGGTGTGAATATTCATGAACAGAAAGATGGTGTATGGTTGGAACAGAATAAATATATGGAGAGTATATGTTTTTCGAAAAAAAAACAGCAACACTTTTTTGGTGAAAAGGGAAATGGAGAAGAAGAGTGTGAGGAGTATAGATCTTTAATGATTATGTCTGATCCGTTTCTCAGTTGTAATATCAATTGGCCATATTTATGCTGAGAGTACGATGAAGTAAGTTTCTTAAAGGTGGAAATGTGAAAGGAATGAGGAAACTTATAAATGTGATTAAAAGAAGTAAAGAGATCAATATAGGAATATGGTTAAGTACGTTAGAAGGTAGATTAAAGTGAAGGTGTATACGGATGCTTCTTATTGTATGGAAGGGGTGTTAAGTCCGCAAGTGAGGTATATTGTTGCGTTAAATACATAAAAGGGAATGGATGTCGATTGCTTGGAAGTCGAGGTGTATGAGAAGAGTTGCAGATCTGAGTGAGGCTGAAGCGATTGCAGGTGGGTTTTTACGGTAGAGTCAACTGAATTCAAATAGATCGCTGGGGATTTTAATAACTTAACCAGTTGCTATTGCAATCAAGGGCCAGTAGGTGAAACCTGACCCGTTGTAGCTTTCAGTAATTTTGTATCCCATTTTTATCGTTTGATTAGTTACTACTTGCTCTTCAAACTAGATTGCTTCCTTCATGGAACTTTAGCATAATTTGATATAATTTTTTATGGTTTTCCAACCCAGTAACTTCAGCATAATTGGTATGACATTTTTGGGGTATTCCATCCCAGTAAGCTCAAATGAAATTCTTTGATTTTATTTCAGATTCATTCTCACAATGAAACAAACATCGGTTTATCAGAAAGCGTTAAAAATGAAGGATCGGAAATGGCATCTATGTTAGAGTTGGAAGAATTAGATGTCGAATTTGGGTCTGATGAGGGCAAGAATGAAACTATAAAACCCATTAATCCACCAATGATTGGGGACAAGTCACGTACTCAACATGTAAAGGTGTGTGTGTGTGTGTGTCATTTTTTTTTGTTACACTTTAAACTCAAGATTTCTCAAGATTTAAACACATTCAAACATGTGTTTAAAAGAACAGGAAATACTGCTTCATCTTCATTTATTATTATTATTATTATTATTATTATTATTATTATTATTATTATTATTATTATTATTATTATTATTATTATTATTATTATTATTATTATTATTATTATTATTTTAAAGGGAGGGTCCCATTTTTGCTTCGGACTAAAGCCAACTTTCACCCCAACTAAAAATGGACATAAAATTCTTAATTTTCACCCAATTTTGATGGGGTTAAAAGCAAACCGCAGCTTTTTCTGATGTCTAAATCGTCGTTTTCGAGTATTTTTCTGTGTCTGTAGTAGGGATGTACCGGAACTTCGATTTTTTAGAAGTTCCGGTTCCGGCCGGAACTAACCGGAACTTTCTACTTTTTCAAATGTCATTCTTAAAAAATTTCAGTAATTGATTTGTCATTTACTCAGTTATGATTATGCATAAAAAATAATATAGAAAATTGATATATGTGAACAAATATCATGATAAAATAACCTCGACTCTATAGTTTCGAAAACATTAAATATGAAACAATATTTTCATTCTCGAACCGGTAGCTTTAATACTCTAGAAAAGTGTTTGGGATTTTTTTGATTTGTTTGAAAATTTTTTTATTTTATTTTCATTACTTTAGACACAAATTTTTTTTTAATTATTATTTTTATAAAATTAGTAAAGAATCCTAATTAATACCTAATTAATAATAAGTTTAGTAAATATAATTATTATATAGTTTAATTAACGTATTTAAATTATATATATATATACTGTATAATATCTGAGTATACTCTAATTTTATTTATTTCTTTATTAAAAATGATTCGAAACTACATTGATGAATTTACCTATTATATAGATGAAATATACTTATCATTAATTAGGTGATAGCTAGGATTAATTATTAACTTAGAAAAAAAAATTTGCCTTAAAAATAAAAAAATAAAAAAAAGTTATGATATTTTTATTAAAAAAAATTAAGGTAAAAAAATCAGTTGATTTAAATCATTTGATTTTTTTTTTGTGCCAACCCTGGCTCTAGAATCTAGACCTGAGGATAAATAAAATTTGTACAGGTATTATTATTATTATTATTATTATTATTATTATTATTATTATTATTATTATTATTATTATTATTATTATTATTATTATTATTATTATTAACTTTAAAGTAGAAACTACTACAAAACAAAATATTAACTAAACTGTTTAAGCAAAAATTTTAAAACAAGATTCCATAATTTTCTTACTTAAAAATAAATTTTTTTTAATGTTATGGTGTAGGAAAATAAGTTGTTATCCATGTTGTGGAGTTAAACTTGATCTCTTATCCTCAAACACGTTACAGGCTTCTAAAAAAAGATTTAAAAAAAAAAAAGCTTTTCTGAAAAAACTTTTTAAACTTTGAAGACCCGTAGAACTTTATATAGTATATTCCTATTTTACTTAATAATTTTTTTTTTTATATATATATATATAGTTGTCACCACCGCTCACGGGCAAAGCCCTATTCAAGGAGGGGGTGGTTAAACTCAACAGAAATTCACTACTGTAAATTACGTCGGATGAGCACAGACGAAGGTCTTATAAAGTGAGGGAGATTAAATTGAGTAGGAAACAGAAGATGGAAGAGAATTCCACACAGAACAGAGGTGAGGGAAAAAGGAAGCACCGCAGCGAACTATAGTCTGGAGTGCTAATATCAACACAAAACTGATGTGCCCGACACAGCACCCTTGTGCTACGAGGGCGCTGAAAGGTGGTGGGGTACGCAAGTGGAAAGTTCCCTTGAGCACTTGCCGGCTACGGTACCTATAGAAAAAGAATAAAGCACCAACATCGCGCAGCAAAGAAAGAGGGGTCAAGTGAACTAGAAAGTACACGGACGGTTTATAAGTCTTTTTGCCTTTGACTTGCGACCCTATCCAAAAGCTGGGTGAAACCTGAGCCCCCCCAGATATAAGAGCAGTAACTCCATAACAAGGGCGGATATGAACCCCTTGTATAGCTGGAGTAACTGAGAAGAGGAAAAAAGTTCGCAGAAACAGAACTCCCAGTTCTTTGAAGCCGCCCTAGCAACCGTTGTGATGCGAGTTTCCAAGACATTTTTTTTGTTTATATTAAGGCCAAGGATGTTTTATTTGTCAACAGGAGAGACGAGAGAACCGTCGAAATAGATAGAGGGAAAAGTTAGAAGGTGTCTTAGAGAGGGAGGTTTGTAGAAGTTGGGTTTTTTAAAGATTTAAATTTCACAGGTTGAGACGACCCCACCCGAAATTTCTATCCATATCAGCGAGAATGGAAATGCGGAAAGATTAAGACGAGAGGCAATTCTAAGAAGTAAAAGAAGGAGCAGAATTGAAATGAGTTTGAAGATGAAGGTCGAGTCATTGGCATATGAGTGGATTAGAGTTAGATGTATAGAGAGAAGATTCATTAATGAAAAGCAAGAATAAAGTAGGAGATAAGACAGAAACCTGAGGAACACCACTATTGACAGAAAAAGAAGTCGCCCCATCAACAACAGCCGATATTGAGCGATTTGAAAGAAAGCTAGACGTAAGTAAGCAAAGAGAAGGAGGAAATCCCAAAGGAGGGGAGCTTGGAGAGCAGTGACACGCGTGCCAATACGCCGGTCAAATGATTTGGATATTGTCAAGCGCCAACTAGCAAGTCTCCCCAAATAATTCCTAAGGGCGGAAAACCATAAATCTGTTAGTTAGGAAAGTAAATCACCAGTAGGCCTCGAGCGCCGAAAGCCGTACTGGCGATCAGAAAGAAGGGAATGAGATTCCAGATGGTCTAAGAAATGAGAATTGAGAAGTGTTTCAAAGATCTTAGATAGAATACAAGTTAGAGCTATAGGACGATAGTTAGAAGGATCAGAGCGGCTTCCTTTTTTCGGAATAGGTTGGACATATGCGCGCTTACAGAATTAAGAGCTCACAGTATGGATATGACAAGATGCCAGATACTTCTAGAGAGACTCCACTTATTAATCAGACAAGTTTTAAGTAGAAAATGTAAGGTGTAGCGGAAGTCGAAAAGTTCCGGTTCCGGCCCGAACCAAAAATTCTGGTTCCGGTACATCCCTAGTCTGTAGTCATTGTTTTGGTATTTTCATTTTTTGAAAACCTATGTTTTTGACATTTGTCGAAACTCCTACAATTTTTTTCGAAATCACTTCAAACTTGGAATATACGGACTATTATCTAAATTATTTACGAACGGAATTTTGATATTTGATCCCAAATCTGAGCAATTGTAGATTTTCAAAACCTATTTTTGGGCTTTCAAATTGAAATATTGGGATGTTTTTTTTTCCTGTTCAACATTTTTTTTTATACTCAACAATTTGACTTTTGCAAATGTCATTGTGCTTTCTGTTTTAAATTAGACATGGAGTGCCCAGAGGTGAAATCATTGCCTATATAGAAAAATGCCTAAAATGAAGTGTAACTATTTAAATTTGTTTTTTACTCTGACAAATTCATTTAATAAACTCGAATGAATATAAAAAGTAATTAAAACAAACATTCATTTTTTGACCAAAAATTTCTACCCTCTTCCAGTAAGTAAAAGAAAAAAATCAGTTAATTTTGAATACTGTTTAAAGAAGTAATGAACCTGACACATTTATTGAAGTTTTGTAGCTTGCCAATTATATCTACACAGAAAATTGCACAAAAATTAGATTAATCGTAAAAAAATTAAGAACAAATTTTCAATTTAAACAATTTTTATTAGTTTAACAAATAGACGTATAAAAGTTTGCCATTTTTGCTATTTAATACTTAATAATTTTTTTTAATAAATAAAAGATTCTTAATCATAAATCATTGTTAATTTCAGTTATTTGTTCATTTTAAAATCTGCGTGAAAGAATTTTAATATGACTAAATTTATTAAACATTGAAAAGTTTAAGATTCACAAAATGTAGTGCAAAAAGAAGCATATTAGCTTTTTGAGATGAAAGTCTGTCTCCTTTTAAGTCTTGGATGTGCCACTTTTGTTAAACATACTATCTTTGGAGAGTAGCATAAACATTTTCTTGTAAGGTCTCCAAGATACAATGTTTCTCAAGTTTCTTAAATTTAAGATACTTGGTGACTATACCTGTAAACTAATAAATAGGTATGCTTAAATGCATTTATAGTGAAAAGATATTATATAACTTGTTAAAAGTAATTTGCAAGTTGGAATAATAGACAGAAGACTGCTCTGTCTTTCCAGATATACAATATCCATCTGGAGCAAAATTTTTATTATTTATTATTTTTATTTTTTTTTTTTTTGATTATTTTTTTTTTTTTTTTTTTTTTTTTTTTTTTTTTTTTTTTTTTTTTTTTTTTTTTTTTTTTTTTTTTTTTTTTTTTTTTTTTTTTTTTTTCTTTTATTTTTTTTCTTTTTTTTTCTTTCCAGATATACAATATCCATCTGGAGCAAAATTTTTAGATCGGATTATCTAGCTTCCAGACAAAATTATGACTAGAGTTACAACACTAATTTATTTTGATATTTTTATTCAATTATGAATGCTTGCATTAATTTAAATAATTTTTCTTTTAAAAAAAAATAATTTTATTTGAATTAAAAAAAAAAAAAAAAAAAAAAACGTTCTCCCCCAGGAAGGTCAGCGACCTGTCAGTGGGACCCATCGAGAAAGGTCCTTGGGTTCCACGGGCCTAACGACTAAATACGCTGGCTGGCCAGGCCTATCGCGGATGCCGGGAAGTTTTCCCACTAGTAGCAAAGCACGCTACCAATGTACTCATTAACGTCTGAGTGAGACGAAGCTAGAGTTAATAGGGAATAGCTCACATTCTCTCGCTCCACCCAGTCTCGGAGCTAATTTTTCTTTTTTTAAAAAATTTTTTTATTTAAATTAATATTTAGGTTAATTTTGTTACATAATTACACTTTTATAATGTAAACCAAAATAAAACGGCAAGGTTTTAGGAGTTAGAAACGGAGTAATAAATCGAAAAAAATATATTTTGAGTGGAGTCATGAGATAAAAAAAAAAAATTTATTTACTATAATAATAAGGAGTCGTAAATGAGGCAGTTTTAGAAAGGAGGGCTGGTGCCTGGCATTTTAAAATGATGGAACTTGAACTGAAAAAAGTTACTGGCTCCACGGACCTGTTCTAAACTATTTAAGTTTAATCTGAAAAAATTGAAAGTTATTAATTGTTGAATTTAGACCAAAAATGGTTAATTGATTTGGTTAATCTAATTAATTTCGCATCTTTGACTTTAATATTATTTACCATAAAATGTATTTTTTTTTCAGAAGATACGAACTCAAAAGATTGGAAATGGAAAGTTGAAAAAATTCTCTTGTTTTTTCTGTGATTTTAAATTTCAGAGTAAAACTGAGTTAAATAATCACCCAATGTCTCATAATGAAAGAAAGTTTAAATGTTCTCACTGCAATTATGAAAGTAATAGGAAGGGAAATTTACAAACACACTTGTTAATACATGAAAATACAAAATTATTTAAATGTTCTGAGTGTGGCTATGAATGTAATCGGAAAGGAAACCTACAAACGCACTTATTAATTCATGAAAATGCAAAATTATTTAAATGTTCTGACTGCAGCTATGAATGTAATCATAAAAAAAACTTAAAATTGCATTTGCTTACGCATCAAAATATAAAATTATTTAAATGTTCTCACTGCAAATATGAAAGTAATTGGAAGTCTAATTTTAAAAAGCACTTGTTAATTCATAAAAACATAAAATCCTTTAAATGTTCTCACTGCAATTATGAAAGTAATCAGAAGGGAAGCTTACAAACACACTTGTTAATTCATGAAAACATAAAATTATTTAGATGTTCTCATTGCAATTATGAAAGTAATTGGAAGGGAAACTTAAAAACACACTTGTTAATTCATGAAAATACAAAATTATTTAAATGTTCTGACTGCAGCTATGAATGTAATCGGAAAAGATACTTAAAATTACATTTGCTTAAGCATCAAAATATAAAATTATTTAAATGTTCTCACTGCAGTTATGAAAGTAATTGGAAGTCGGATTTGAAAAAGCACTTGTTAATTCATGAAAATACAAAATTATTTAAATGTTCTAAGTGTAGCTATGAATGTAATGACAAAAGATACTTAAAATTACATTTGCTTAAGCATCAAAATATAAAATTATTTAAATGTTCTCACTGCGTCTATGAAAGTAATTGGAAGTCGGGTTTGAAAAAGCACTTGTTGTTAATTCATGAAAATACAAAATTATTTAAATGTTCTAAGTGTAGCTATGAATGTTATCAGAAAAGAAATTTAAAATTACATTTGCTTAAACATCAAAATATAAAATTATTTACATGTTCTGAGTGCAGCTATGAATGTAATCGGAAAGGAAACTTAAAAAGACATTTGCTTAAGCATGGGAAATGAGGAGTTCTTGCCAATGATTACAGATATGAGAATAGATTAAATTAATCAAATGAGAATAAATAAAAAATAAAGCATGAACAATTCATACTTTAATTTTATTAAACAGTGAATGGATACAGCCAATGATATGCAAAATCTACACTACCTTCTGAAGAAGATTTTGAGAATATAAAATTTAAAGCCAAAATTTCTTAGAAATTGAAATAGAGAACTTGGAGAGAATATAAAGAAAAATGGAAATGAAAATACTTAGGAAAAAAAGAGAGAAAATCTGAACAAAAAATAAACATTAAGAATGAAAGCTCAAATGTTTGTGAAGTGGAAAAATATTGGAAAAACATCAGGGAAGAAAAAACGATAAAATGCAGATATTTATTACGAAGTAAAGAAACTAAATATTGAAAAATACGAGAATAAAGAACCAATATCTGTAATAGATTAAGGATTTAATGTGCCAGTGGATAAAGTAGAAACTGAAATAGACGGGTGAAAATGAGATTGATACAGAAAGTAGTAATGTGGGTAATTTATGAAACATAATTAGAAGAATGTGAAGGTACTGATGAGCAAATGGTAAGAAAAACTGCAAAGTCAAGAAGTGAAGACTTTATCATTGAAATAGGAGGCAGATACAAAATGTGAAATATTAAAATTTGAGTTCAGACGAAAAAAGATTAATATTAGATTTGTAAACAGGATATTTTCATGAATGATTTCATCAAACTTTAATATAACAACTTAATAGGTGTTTTATGCAGTTAAAAGAACTGTGGGAGACTTTTATGAAAGTAATGGGATTGAACCCAAGAAATAAAAAGGAGGAGAAGAATGGTAATGATACGGCTATGGAAAATGGATAACAAAAAGAAACTGCAGGGTACGTACAACATATGTGCTTACCAGCGAGAAGGGATGATAAACCATTAGAAGGAATCAAAATCTACTATCCCGAAGTTTTGGAATAGTAGATTGGATGCAGAAGGACCTAAACCACCATGACATATTGACGAGAATTATGCTTCATGTTAATAAAATGACATTGAAACCAGTATGTATAAATTAATCATATAGCTAGATAAAAGGATGAATGTAAGTAGCACATAAAACCACAGGAATATTAGCTGGGAAATATTTGAAATAGAATCAAGACTGAGTCACGAAATGGATTTATGATCATGAGAAAGCAGAACTTGAATCAAGATGAATAAATAAGAAAATTGAATGATGATTTATGGGAAAGAAATATAAATGGAGATGAAGAAGGAATGAAGAATCATTAGAGAATGAAATTTAAGAATTTAAATATAAAGAGAAATGTGAGGAATAAAACATGGAAGAACCAAACAATGAAATATATCATAAGGAGATACTTGATGAAGTATGTTTACATACGTGTAATTCTTACCAAATTTTGATCAAGGGATTTATGAGAACAGATAGTCAAAAGAACCATTTTAGCAACCCTAGGCTAGTATTTAAGTACCCTGTCATCCCTTCCCGTTTATCACTGGTGGAGAAAATTTATTTTTAAGTGGAAAACTAGGTTCTGGTTTTTTAGAATTTTCTACATGTAATCTAATTTGGAAGTGACGAAAAGTTTTACTTTGCTTGTGAGATTAATATGCTAAAAAGACATGCTTAAGAGAATAGGGAATTTTAGCTTTGCATAAATTTAAAATTAAAGATTATTAAATTATACCAAGAACTCCCAAAAATACTTCCATACAAATAGTGGTGTCAAATAAAAACTAATAAGCAATTCAATTTCATATCAACACGACAAAATCTACAACCTTATTAATGCCAAATATTCAAAGGTCATTCAAAATGGCCTTTTGCCTTAACACAAGCTTTCCATCGGAAAGATCTTCACCACACTCGTTAAAACTCGCTTTAAAGAACCAATTTTTGGGGGGTCGTCTTTAGGTAGATCATCCTTTCTAAAACTGTTCATAATTTGGAATCCAAAGAACTAAGATCGGGGATGCCAGACGGGGCCAACCCTCAGAAATGAGGAACATTGCTCCTAAGCCAAGCTTGAGTAGATCTTGCTTTGTGTTGGTGCAGAATCATGATAAAAGGTTTTTGGTTCATTTTGCAAGAGGAATTAATCTGACATGACCTAAAAGGTTCTTGGTTCATTTTGCAAGAGGATCTGATCTGACCTGACCTGACCTGGTGGTATCCACACATTCCAGAACGGTTTGCTGGTATACCACTGACTAGGTTTTATAACCTTTTCACAAAAATGGATATCTGTGACCCATCGTAAGTCACATCCCACCAAACCATCACAGAGACCGGATGATTTGTACGAGTTCTGTTGCTTCCGTACATGACGTAGCATGCATAATATCTTTTTGTCTGCTAAAGCAATCTTCCACAATAAAAAACAAAATTCGTCTGTAAAGTGAATTTTTGGGTGCCGATCATGCGCGTACTTCTCATCCAAAAGGCATTTATACTTTTCTTCCCTACCTTTCTTCAGGGCATCCATAAGTAAATGTCTGGTGCTTCTTTTATAAGCCCTTTACCTTAGGGACATTAGTGGATGTCCAGTGCTTCTTTTATAAGACTAACCTTGAGTCCATGAGTGAATGTCCGGTGCTTCTTTTAACCTTAGGTCCATGTGAATGTCCAGTGCCTCTTTTATAAGCCTTTAGCCATAGGTCCATGAGTGAATGTCCGATGCTTCTTTTATAAGCCCTTAACCTTAGGTCCATGAGTGAATGTCCAGTGATTCTTTTAACCTTAGGTCCATGAGTGAATGTCCGATGCTTTTATAAGCCCTTAACCTTAGGTTCATGAGTGAATGTCCGGTGCTTCTTTTAACCTTAAGCCCATGAGTTAATGTCCGGTGCTTCTTTTATAAGCCGCTAACCTAAGGTCCATGATTTAATATCCGGTGCTTCTTTTATAAGCTCTTAACCTTAGGTCCATGAGTGAAAGTCCGGTGCTCCTTTTATAACCATGATACGTGACATGTTTTGTTTCCGAAGAGCAATTTCGCTCAGTTTGTGCCTTTACAGCTTTGACAGCCTGCAGTGTCCAATCAGATCGTGGTCTAACAGATCTATGTCAATCTTTCACATCACTAGTGTTGTAAACGGAATCGCCGCCAGGAGGTGGTTCTCGCCCGTTTACGAATTGGACATACCAATCTCACGCACGGAGAGAGGACCCCCCATTCTGTTTGTTTTGTTCTTCGTGTGATCCTCTTACTATCGCCCATATATTTGTGGGTTGCGACACAATCTCAGCCATCCGACTCGAGTTCTTCCCTGACATACTTACCATTCCTTTTTGGATTCTCCTTGCTCATATTTTATCTGACTCCCCCCATTTTCGAAGTGACAATTTTTGCGTTCCTCCATGAGCTGAACATCTTTTATCGAATATAAACCTCTTGATCCCGTTAATTTTTTCTCGTTCTGTGTAGGGACTTTCCCTGTTGTTAGTTTTACTGACACTGTTTAGCCACTTTTCGCGTGCAGTGGTAGTCCCTGTATACATCCTCTAAAAAAACAAAAAAAAACTTACTAGTGTTACTTATGGCGCATAATACACAAACATTGGCTAATACCTAGCGGTTGTTGAGTTTTAAAAATGGTACATTTTTTTTGTGCCATATTTATGTAACGGTATTGTGGCTGACAAGAAGGAACTTTGAAGGCAACAAACCTTCTTGCTTATTCCTTTAGCTTTGCATTAACAATAGGTTTTTCATATTCATTTTGCTTAATAGACAATAATGTATTAACTGATTCCACTTTTCAGTGAATCCCGATAAAAAAATATTTACACAAGCACGCCAACGTGTTTTGGACAGTCTCAACAGTCAAATTACCCGAGGGGAAAAATGATTTTAACTGATTCCAGTTTTCAGCGAATCCAGCTAAAAAATTATTTATAACTTGAAGAAAATCAAAATGAAAAAAAAGTAGTAGCAGCAGCAGCTTGAGGGCAAGTTAATACACTTCTGCCAATTAAATTAAGAGCGTAAGCCGAGAAAGAATATAGCGGGCTGATGGATTTACTTGTTTGATTCACACTTTCAATCCTGAATATTTGCAGCTTTATTAAAGCTCTGACCACGACAGTTATTTATTTAAGGTAAGCCTCGTACCTTTCAAATAATTAGAAAACTCCATCAGGAAGTAGTCCCTGATCAGTGTGATTTGGAATTTTAAAAATTTCAATGTACCGCTCTTCAGACAAATCACTTCATTGGCATAACGGACAACAGAACTAGAATCTATAATGATTAAAAAGTATTTTGATTAAACAACTTGTCTGATAATTTCGTTAACATTTTTATTAATTCTTCATGTTCCGAAAAATAAGTATGATACTTTTCACTTTCCTTGGCTACTATGCAATGTTATATGGCTTTAAAGAAACGGATCAAATTCTTCAGTTAATTCTAATCACTGTAAAAAGTTACCATTTTTTACATATCCAAAAACGTAGTCTTCATCAAGGAACGAAAGTCCTCGAGATACATTTTTTTTTACAACTGGAGCAATTCTTTCTAATATATTAGACCAATAGTTTACTTCTGTAACCATCTGTGCAACTAGTTTAGTGTTAAATTTACACAGTACTATTTCTAGTTTTTAACATAGCATAATCCCGGTGTTGAGAAGAAATTTCATGTATGCTGTTTAGCTCAGGATATCTCCAATCTCTGAAGCAAGATTTATTAGGTCCTTGTTCGCTAACCTTATTAGGAAAAATGGATCGGCGCGTGGAACCGTCTTTGGAGCTTGTTTTAGATTTTAAAAAGCAATAGAACCAAGGACTTATATTTTTCTCAGTTTCAACTGCCATTGTTTATTCTGTAGCAGAGCATTGACTAAAAGAAGTAGACGAATATTGGTTTCTAGAGGTTATCACTTGAACAGTCTGACGTCTTTGAATGTTCAATTAATTTTTCAGACTATTTTAAAAATATATCCAAACGTAAAACTTTCATAAACCCATCCATATACAAATTGAATAACCACCATATCGTCATGCATGCTTTTGATTCCATTCCATTTGTTTGTAAACAAAGTAATTCTTCCGTGCAGCCCGCCCGTTTATTAATTCCGAAATCGAGGATTTAACAACGGGTGCCTGACTGTGACGTAGAAGTGCGCAAACGGGCTCTGGAAACGATGCATGTGCACCTGTGTGCCCGCCCGAGCTGCAGTCGGGCTTTTTGCGCAATATAGGATTTATATTATATAATATATATATATATATATATATATATATATATATATAATATTATTAATATATATATAATATATATATATATATATATTAATAATATTATATATATATATATATATATATATATATATTATATATTATATATATTATATATATATAATTGAAGGGGGTAAGTGATTCTTGAGAACACCTTCAATTGAGGGATATTAGATGGTGAAGAGAGTGAGCGTTGTCGCGATGAATTGGCGTTTTCGTCCCGGGGGGCTGCTTTGGTCTCACTCTACAGTGGTGGTCGCAGCCCCCTTCCACCAGACGCCACAGAATCCCCCCGTGACAATGCCGCGAGCACACTCCGCTCTGCGCACCTGGAAGGACGGTTGGTAAAGCTGTGCAGAATGAGAGCCAGGTGTGCACACATTAAATCCACTGAGAAGGCTTCGACCACTCTGTACTCTTACGTGCAGTTGGTCTGCACCTGCAGTGAGAAGCACAGTACAGGCGTTACAGAATTTCCGAACAGTTCATTTCTTTTCAGAAGAAACTTGAATTGATGTAATGCCGCGTTGAACGGTTGTGGTAAAACAAGCTCTACAACGAAATGTCTTACCACGGCGAACAACTTTTAGAGAAAATGGGATGCTGGCTGGTGTTCGTTGTGCCACTCAGGGGCAACTAGTCACTTCCGGTTGGTCACAATATGAAGGGGGTAAGTGAGCTGTTGAGAACCACCTTCATTAGCTGAAGACTAGATGAAGTTGAAGAGAGTGAACGTTGTCGCGATGAATGGCGTTTCGTCGCGAGGGGGCTTTTGGACTCATGCAGTGGTGGTCGCAGCCCCCCTTTCCACCAGACGTCACAAATATATATATATATATATATATATATATATATATATATATATATATATATATATATATATATATATATATATATATATATATATATATATTATATATATATATATATATATATATATATATATATATATATATACTGTCTAGCCCGTAGAGGACACACAGTCACACATGCCTCGTTTCCAGAGCCCGTTTGCTCACTTCTACGTCACGTAAACGTCACAGTCAGGCGTCCGTTGTTAAATCCTCGATTTCGGGAATTAATAAACGGGCTGGCTGCGCGGAAGAATACTTTGTTTACAAACAAATCTTTTCACAAAACGTGTCGGAAATGGCTTGCCAAAATTTTTTAATTTTTTAGTTAACTTTTATAATAAGGATACCAATATATCGTATAATTTCATAAAATAGATACATATATTTATAAAGCTGCGTTTCCAGAAGCTCGACTGCAGCCCGGGCGAGCACACAGGCGCACATGCATCGTTTCCTGAGCCCGTTTGCTCACTTCTACGTCACGTAAACGTCACAGTCAGGAGCCCGTTGTTAAATCCTCGATTTCGGAAATTAATAAACGGGCGGGCTGGGAGGGAGAAACTTTGCTTACAAACAAATCTTTTTACAAAACATGTGTCGGAAATGGCTTGCCAAAATTTTTAAAAATTTTAGTTAACTTTTATATTAAGATCCTAATATATCGTATCATTTCATAAAATAGATACATATAAGTATAAGAGTATTGTTTACAATTGTCAGCTGATCCGACGGTCGCGCTCGGCCGTTTCCAGGTACTCAAATTTCCTGTTCTCTAATTAGTTAATGTAATTTTTTCAATTCGAAGCGTTTCCGAGTCGATTTTGCACACGGGCTGCACTCGGGCTTCTGGAAACGCAGCTAATATGTTTGCCAGACGGCTTTTTTAAGTTTTTTTTTAGTAGAAAACTGATAAAGATACATCAATCGATAGATAATAAAGTAATAATTGCTAATTACTGACATATTAAAATAAAAAACAATTTTTATAAAGAGTTTTAATGTGTTTTCGTTTTCATATTAGCTTGAAGTCAGCTAGCTGTCAACTAGATTCTTCTAACAGTATTCTCCGCTAAAACTGACCGAAATCTGGCAACTATCCGGTTGGAAACCTCAAGTTTCAAACTTGTTCATTCTATTTAAAGCCGTTATCGTCTTTGTGTCACTTTGTGTCACTTTCGATAAGAAATGTAAACAAGTTTTTTAGCACGGATTTCTCGAGTAAACGAACGTTTGTTTACAAAGATTTAAAATCTTGAGTATTTCAACTTTCTTGAAAAATAAGTAAAGAAACATAAATTTAAATTATATAAATATTTCATTTACAAAAATTAGGAACTCCTTTGATTAGTTTTTTATTAATGTAAATGGCAATTATAAACTGGCAACTTATATGACGCAGTAGAGTTGTCATCAATGTTAAAATTGGAAACCACACACGAGGGATTGCGAATTGCCCATGATCGCATTTTAGGCTACGTACACATGATGGCGTTGTAACGCGCGCTATATAACGCGCGCTGTCTATCACGGCATACTATATGAAGACAGACGGCTTACCAAATGAAAGAACTCGAGGAGCCCTGCTAGCGCGCGCTTCACGATGAACCTTCTAGACGCGCGCTGATGCGCGCGTTGAAGACAGAGCGCGCGCTGCATGTGTACGCCGTCTGTAGTTATCATATAGTATGCCGTGATAGACAGCGCGCGTTGCTTAGCGCGCGTTGCAACGCCATCATGTGTACGTAGCCTTACATCAGTTAGGTGTTACTACTTGCTAAAAGTTGTGATGTCATGGGCCATGACATCACACCTTTTAGCAACTAGTAACACCTAACTGATGTAAAATGCGCTCTTGTTGGATGCATAACGATTATATATATAATATATATATATATATATATATATATATATATTATATATAATATATATATATATATTATATATATATATATATATATACCGTATATATATATATATTATAGTATATATAACTATATATATATATATATATATATATATATATATATATGATGTGCTTTTAAAGCCAAAAGAGTTTTAAGGTAACAGACAAGTGGCAACAATTTTAAAGCTCTCATGCATTCTAGATCGTTTTGGCAACGAAAGTTGACAGAAGTTCTGTCAAATTTTGTGACATTGGAAATTCTGTCACAGAACTGCCAATGCTCCGGTTTCAAGTTTTCAACGTGTTAGTTTTCGACTTCACATGACCGTGTGTGCAGTGTTACAGTGTGGCTTAGTTCTTATGATCTTATCAGTATCACCTAGTTCTGTGCTAAAAATTTAAAGTGTTTAGTACGTTATTGTGAATTTGTGATAATAAATTGAAAATTGTGCAATACTTCAATAAATTTTATAAACCTCCATTAATTATGGCAGACGAATCTCCGAAGAAAAAAAAATAAAAACCTGGTATTTAAAGTCATTCAAGCAGGAATGGCTTCTACTTGATGAATTTAAAGATTGGCTATAGCAAGACAAAGATAATAAAAATAATAGCTACTGTATTTGCATCTCCACTACCTTAAAAAATGCCAGTAAGAAAATGCTCTTGTCTCACAACAATTCAGAAAACATAACAAAAATTTTCAAGCAGCGAGATTAAAGTTAAATATTAGTGATTTTCTTATCAAAAAGAAAAATATTTCGGAATTGGAAAAAAATTGCAAAAGCAGAAACATTATTTGCCGGTTATTTTTCGGAGCATCATATTCCTTTTGCACATATAGAACACTACTTGTTTGATCCATTTGTAAAAGGCTTTTTCCCGACAGTGATATTGCCAAAAAGGTTAACTTTGAAAGATCGAAACTTTTCATATGCTTTCCTCCAGTACTGCTTTCCATTCTCAGGCAAATTAATATAAAGTATGCCAGAATCAAAAATTTCTAATATAATTGATGAAAGCACCGATATTTCTGTAACGCAAGTTTTAGCGATAGTAATTCGATTCTTTGAGACGAAGAAAGAGGATGGAGTGGGTGCGCCTTCCTAGACCACTTTTGTGTTGAAAATGAAAAGTGCTGGTGGGCCTTTCCATTCGTTTAGGAAGCTTTCTTCTTCAAGGAAAATATTCATTACTAATATTATTGGCCTTTGAAGTGACAATTGTTCTACGATGCTTGGAAAAAAAGAAATGGGAAAAAAAAAAAAAATTTTTTTTTTCCGGCACTTACTAAAAAATGTTTTTGCCTGCAGTTACTCAAACTCCATGCTCCAGGCTCCATTTCCGCTCTGTGAAAAGCCATGCTGTGTCAGTGTTGCCAACATATTTGGAGTCTTTTCTTAAAGATCTCACATCTTACTTTTCTCGTAGTAGTAAGCGTTTAAATGATTTTGCTCTTATTCAAGATGTAGTCCAAACAGCTCACCATTGTATTCCAAACTTGCACAAACGAGGTGGGCTCTCCAGAGAAAATGTTATTTTTGTAATTTTAAAGCAATGGGATGCACTTGTGCTTTATTTTCAATCAGAAATAAAAAGTGATAAAATAGATGGAGCAAATAAAATATATGAGACACTTGCCAGCCATGGTACGAAACAAATGCTCTGTTTCCTTCTATACGTACTACGAAAGGTGAATGCCCTGAATTTAGAGTTTCTGTCGGAGCATTTTAGGCTACATAAATTGCATAGTATGGTATCAACTCAATATAAAATTATTATAAGTTTTTTTCTTATTAAAGATGAATGTCTCACTCAAATGAAATTAAGTCATATTAATCCCCGGGATGAAAAGATCCTTAAAATGATTGAGGATATTTTCCTGGGCGGAAGAACAATGTCGCTTTTGGAGCAAGAGCCCTTCGATGATCATATTAGATTTAGAAAAGATTGTCTAAAATTTTTGATTGAATTATGTTCCCAAATTAAGCAGAGATTTTGTTTTGATGAAAATAGCATACTTGCTAAACTAACAGTTTTGGATTTCAATTTTGTTGCTAGTCAATAACTCACCCACATCTATTGGAACTTTAGCTGGCCACTTCAAATCTTTTTGTGGCCTGATAATATAAACTTGATGACCTTGATGATGAATATCGAAACTTTAGAATCATGAAAGAGGTACACCCAAGTAAAGTATTCCTACTTCTGAAAACTTAAAAATTCCAGAATTTTGGTGTAAGTTGTGTGAAATAACGGATGGACTAAACCAACCTAAATTTAAAAATTTATCCAATTCTGCCTCACTCTTCTGCCTGTGTTGAGAGAATTTTTCCCCAGGTAAATAGGGTAAATACTATATTTACAAACAAGATGAAAGCAAGCACCACAAGTGAGAATTTTGGCAAAGCAGCATGTTACAAAATATAATAATTCTTGTATAACCTGGGAACCTAAACAAGAATTAATAAGGGATTTGCAAGATGGAGGACCTCATCAAAGGTACTCCAAGAGACTGGAAAATTGTAAGAATTCTCAAGAGGAGATGAATATTTATGAAGGGATAGATGAGTAAAGCTGGGTAATTGCAATTTCAAAAGGAATCATACAAAATAAAGACATTCGTTATAATAATAATAATAATAATAAATAATAATAATAATAATAATAGAGAAGAAGAAGAAGAAGAAGAAGCTCCGTAACTCATTTCTGCTCCTCCTCTTGAATTTTATTCTGACATCACTGATGAATATCATATAAAAAAGGTAAGGCCGCAATTTTGTTTATATATATATATAATATTATATATATATATATATATAATATATATATATATATATATATATATATATCTAATATATATATATATATATATATATATATATATATATATATAATATTATATATTATATATATATATATATATATATATATATTACGTTTTAATTTATTTTAAAAATTTGCTCACTAAACTGGGTTGTATTGACTTTATGAAGGTCTTGAGATATGCTAAAATCTTGAGTATTTTTGATCTCTACAATTGAGTTTTCAAAATTTTTAGAATGGCATCCCTGTTTGTGTCACTTTGTGTCACTTTCGATAAGAAATGTAAACAAGTTTTTTTAGCACGGATTTCTCGAGTAAACGAACGTTTGTTTACAAAGATTTCGAATCAGCTGTTGTGTTACATTTACGTTACGTAAAACGATTTTATTTATAAGGGTGTGGTATAGCCGATTCTACAGGTGGACCTTGCTGGTGTTGCTTCTGCCAATCGCTGAAGCCAAGTGAGAGTTTAACCTTTGTAGCATTTATTTATTTATTTTGGTAATAGTAGACCAGAGGGGTGTCACCCCCGATTTTTATGAAAATCACAGGATATACTCTAAAAAAAGAAATAATGAAGAATAGTGACAAAGAAAAATCATTTACTTTTAAAATTCTAAAAAAATAATAATGAATAATTAAATTAATAAATAAAAAATCAGCACTCTCTTTAGGAAAAAAAGTTAACCTCTCAAACTTTAAAATTTTTTGCATAGACTTTCAGCTCGTTTTAGGGCCATTCTAGTTCAGGTTATGATAAGATTTGTTAATTCTACTTAGATATTCTAAGTTTATACCTAACAAAACATCATAACCTGAACTAGAGTGCCTGAAATGAGACAACCTGGATGCAATCACATTGGAGAAAAGTCTATGGAAGTTTTAACAACTTGGAGAGGCTGTAACTTATTCCCTAAAGAGAGCGATGATTTTCATTTTCATTATTCTTCATTATTATTTTTTTTAGAGTATATCTTGTGATTTTCATAAAAATCGGGGTGATACCCCCACTTTTTATTACTAATTTATTTTTATTATTTTTTTTGTTTCATTTAATATTTTTATTTTGTATATTGTATTTTTTTATTTTTATTTATTTTTTCTTTATATATATATATATATATATATATATAATATATAAAATATATATATATATATATATTATATATATATATATATATATATAGTATTATATTATATATATATATATATATAAATATATATATATATATATATATATTATACGGTATATATATATATATATATATATATATATATATATATATATATATATATATATATAATATATTATATATATATATATTATATATATAATATTATATATATATATATAAATTATACTATATATATATATATATACATATATATAATATGATAATATATATAATACTATTATGGCTTATATTAGATAGCTACAATAGATTTTGAGACGCCAAAAATTTTCTAAAGTTCCAGAAAAGTTAATTAAATTAAAGGTTTTTTAGAATATTGTTTGTGGCAGGCTTCTGGCATAATTCCAGAAGCTTGCCACTAAAGAATTTTTCTTAAAGAAAACTTAACTTAACTTTTCTGAACTTGAAATTTTTTTTGAAAGGCTTAGAAATTTTAAGTCCAAATCTGTCAGGCTATCTAATACTAAGCCATATTATATATATATATATATATATTATATATATATATATATATATATGATATATATAATATATATATATATTGTATTATAATATTATATCTATATATATATTGCTGTTATAATAAAAAAACACTTTTAGTTTTTTGCCTATAACTAATAAACTACTTTAAATATCAGACTTTTATAATAATTTACTTATATATATATATACTATGCAAACAAATATTTTCATAGAAAATTTTTTGTTTTGCTTGAATACTTTCTTAACTATTTTGAATAAGAATGTAATTTCAATGATCTATAAAAAAAAATCTTATAAAACAATGTACCGAAAAAAACACTTTCTAAAAACCCTTCCTAGAAACAATATAGCACATATTAGAGTTAAATAAATTATTTTAAGCATATAAAATGAAAATATTATTAAAAATAAATAAAAAAAAGTAAATTTAATATGAAATTAAAAATAAAAATTTTTTTTATTCACCTTAAATTGTGTTCTGATTTTTTGATGATGTAACTGGTGTTGAATCAGGAATTTGCTGTGCTGAATAACCCACTCCCTTCACTTAAACTCCTTGAATAGAATTTGCATCTTAATATCCTATTGAATAGGTTTACCCCACCACCACTCCCTTCTTGAATATGACGAAAGGTAAGCCAGCCACGTAAGATGCGTGTTGATGCGTTTCTAAACCTCAAAGGTTGAAAACGACCCACTCGCAATAGCGGAATCAGACTCTACAATACCTCAAAAACATACTAGCCAATACCAGCTCGGCTCTGTAGCTCCGAAATAAAAAAGTTGCATAGGTGCATTAGAAAAGGGGGTAGGGGGTAGCTATCTAATACTAAAACATGAAAGAGTGAATTAGATTCCTCATAAACCCATGGGAATCGAATATATCTTGGATACCTATATTGGGTATATTCCGTGACATACGATAATACCATGCTAGAGGCATTAGAAAAGGGGAGCGGGGTAACTAAACCATGGTAGGAGTGCCGACAATGTCGTTATAAACATGGCAATATCAACTCACTATAAATACCTTAAAACAAGGGTTAACACCTGGCTTGGTTATTACTATGATGTAGGATATGCCTATGCTAGAAGTGCTAGAAAATTAGGCATATTTGTAGATACTGTACTATGACTTTTTTCTGAAAAAATTTTCTAAGTTCAAAAAGTTCATTGTAGAGTTTGGTAGGAGTAATATTTCATTTTTAAATAATGTGTTCATTCAAAATTCATTAAAAATTAAACCAAAATAGTGACAGAGATAAATTGAAAGCAACTTTGAAAGGAAAATGAATAATTGAAAAAGGGAAATAAAAATTTTATTAAGTAAGATTTTGTATTTGTATATAAAAGAAAATTTATTTAGTATCATCTAATTAAGATTAAATTCTGATTTATATATATATATTTTTTTTCTCAAAGGCAAAATAATTTTTTTTTTTCTAAGACATTTTGTCTAAAAATAAAATTTTTATTATGGATGTAAAACGTCAAACCGAAATTAATGTTGAATTTCCCAAAAATCCTGGAGAAGGAAGGACAAGTAGTCATCATTTCACACGTGTTTCAAGATCAAAAGAAATTCAGGTATGAAAAAGTATTAGTTATTGGCTCTCAATATTTTGTGAAAGACGTAAAAGTTATTATTCACTTTGTAAATCCATTCGAGAGGTTATGTATTAATCTCTCCAATAGGGTTGATAGAGGTTTAAGGACTCTTATCTTAAGAAGTGAAATTGGTTATTTCTACCCATATGGAGTATACGCATACTCACAGCGATGAAATTACCTCCCATTTTTAATGGTTTGCCTTTCTCTTTTGCATGCATATTCTTTAGACACTCATACTCTAGACAACATCTTACAGGCACCACCTCTATCCACTAGGGATGTACCGGAACCAGGTTCCGGCCGGAACCTCGATTTTTTGGAAGTTCCGGTTCCGGCCGGAACTAGCTTGGTTCCGGCCGGAACTAACCGGAACTTTCTACTTTTTCAAATGTCTTTCTTCATAAAATTCAGTAATTGATTTGTCATTTACAGTTATGATTATTATGCATAAAAAATAATATTGAAAATTGATATACAGTCGTCCCTCGTAGAACACGGGGGTTAGGTTCCTGACCCTCCGCGTTATAGGCGATATCGCGCATAACTTTAAACCCCCTGAAAAATTATTAATTTTAAAATTTTTACCTTTGTATAAGGTAAATAAAATAGTAGCAGTATTTTATTTATACTTAATAATAATTGAATAAATTTGCAGATGCAGTGTTATTTACAGAACAGTAAATAAGCATATTTTATTGACTAGTTTATTAGTAGGATATTTATTACATTACAGTACAGTACAGTACTCTACATATCTTAAAATGAGCAAAAAAGTTTTTTAGTTTTTTTAAATGAAAAAATATACAATGTATACAAACCTTTAAAAAATATTTGGAGATAAAATTGTTAATTTTATATATTTAATTGAATAGTCTGAGGACTGTAATATAAAATTTTAAAGTTTAGCTAATTAGTACTCTTCATCCTGACCTTTCAAAATTGTAATGGAAGACATCAAGTGTAAGGGATGAAGGCAGTCCAGAATCTGTAGGTTGTATTGGCTGCATTTTTTTAAGAATTACATCGTTATCGGTAAATTTGAACTGAATAACTTCCTTTTGAACTCCCAATATTTTTTTTTTTTACGTATTTCAAAAGAGGAGTTGGAATCAGAACTTTTCTCAGTAGTATTTTAAATTTTATTTTTGCAATTTTAATTTTATTTTTATCTTTTAAACATATGTATTACAGATTTTAATTTAATTTTTGTATTTTGTAAATTTTAATTTTTCTTTTCTTTTTGCCAACCGCGGTATAGCAAGATCGAGTTCTATCAGACCGCGTTCTACGAGGGACGACTGTATGTGAACAAATATCATGATAAAATGACCTCGACCTCTATACTTTCGAAAACTTAAATAATGAACAATTATTTTCACACTCGAAGGGTAACGCGTAACCTTAAATACTCAAGAAGGGGTTGGGGATTTTTTTTATTTTTTTGAGATTTTTTTTTTTTGTTTTTTTTATTTTTTTAAGTCCTCAAATTGCTTTTATTAATTTATATTTTATAAAATTAGTAATAACCCTAATTATTGCTTAATTAAAATAATAAGTTTAAAGTAAATATAATGAACTTAGTATAATTCGTTTGTGCTAAAACTACATATATATATATATATATATATATATATATAATATTATATATATATATATATTATTATATATATATATATTATTATTAATATATATATATATATAGTATATATATATATACCGTATAAATATTTAAGTACTCTAATTTTATTTATTTCTTTATTAAAAATCGATTTGAAACAACATTGATGAAATTTGTTATTATGTAGAAATGAAATAATGCGTATCATTAATTAGGGAAAAGGTAAGAATTAATAATTTAGAAAAAAAAGTGGACTGAAAAAAAATAAAAAAAATAAAAAACCATGAACTTATTATAAAAAATAAAAAATACGTAAAAAAAAAATTCCCAGTTTTTGATTTTTTTTTTAATTATTTGATCTTTTTTGTGCCAATCCTGCTCTAGAATCTTGACCTACATAAAATTAAATTTTGTAGCAAGGTAATTATTTATTATTATTAATTATTATTATATTATATTTATTATTATTATTATTATTATTATTATTATTATTATTATTAAAGAAATTAGCTTTAAAGTAGAACTACTACAAACAAAATATTACTATAAAATTTTTGCAAATTTTTAAAAATTTTAAAATCAAGATCCATAATTTCTTTAACTTAAAAGGATTTATTTGAATTTTGGAAATGTTGTGTTGTAGGAAAATAAGTTGCTCTCCTGTTGTGGAGTTATACGTCATCTCTTATCCTCAAACACGTTTACCCGCCCGCTTCTGAAGAAAGCTTTTTAAACTATGAAGACCCATGAACTTTTATAAAGTTGGTTTCGAAGCCCGTCGCTGCAGCCCGGCGGGCACAAAGGCGCACATGCGCATCGTTCCAGAGCCCGTTTGCGCACTTTTACGTCACGTAAACGTCAAGGTCAGGCGCCCGTTGTTAAATTCTTGATTTCGGGAATTAAAAACGGGCGGGCTGCGAGGAAGAATACTTTGTTTACAAAAAATTTTTTTTTTACAAAACTAAGTCAAAATGGCTTGCCTAAATTTTTTAATATTTCAGTTACTTTTATATTAAGGATACAAATAGATCGTATCATTTCATAAAATAGATACATATAAGTTAACAGTCATGGCATAGGCAGATTTCATTTAGGGGGGGCAAAGTTGAGTGATATATATATATATATATATTATATATATATTATATATATATAATAATATACTATATATATATATATTTATATATATATATATTATATAATATTATAATACGGTTTGTTATAATTAGTAATTACTACTTCATTATCTATCGATTGATGTATCTTTTTCAGTTTTTCCTATAATAAACCCTTAAAAACGTCGTCTGGCAAAAATATAAGGTATAAGCGATTCTAAAAAAGATATATAGTATAAATTGTGATCTACATTAGCCTTACCTCTTGAATTTTGTTGTTTCACTAAAAGATTTGTGTTGCTCCTTTGAATAAGATTTTGATAGTCCTTAGATAACTCTGCCTCATGGGTTTTGTAACCTAGCACTAAAATCTTTGTTAGGGTAATGTATTTTGGAGAAGGTATAGAGAATAGAGATAGATTGATAGTAAAATATTTGAAAAGAATTGAAGAAATTTACCTCTATACCCTTTTACATTTTGATTAATTTTTTGTTTTCACAAGCACGACTTAATAGGACGGATTTTGAATTTTTAGTGATTATAGTGATTTTTGGCGTTTAGGGAATTCTTGTAATTATACCCAGTTTTGGCAAAGTACAAATTCCAACTAATAATATTGAATACTTATGACTTTTTTTATATCTTACTCTAAATACGGTACTAAATAATAAAATAGAAGAGACATAGGGGAAGTATATAATAGTTATTATATCCTAAAATAAACTAACAAGCAAAATAGAAGATATATATGTTGAAGTATATAATAGTTTTTATATCCTCCCATGAAGAGTTGCCAATGAAAACCAATTGCATTAAAAGAAATAATTTTT